>JBBHKE010001814.1:337134-438509 GCA_037447655.1 Zygnema cylindricum
TGAAGGAATGATGACATGAGAAAATCCACTGCTGTTTTACAGTTTGCAAAGCTAAAGACTCTGGCCGCCAAAACCTAACGGAACAGTTGTGGAGGGGAACAGAGCAGTAACCTCGCGCTTACACCAAGAGAAGGACAGTTAGTTGGTCATGAAGATAGAGGGAAAGGGAGGGAGGGAGGAAGGGAGGGAGGGAGGGAAAGGGGAAGTAGTTAAGATCTATAAAACTTATACAATATCTCCTCTCCCTCTCCTTCTCCCTCTCCCTTTCCCTTTCTCTCCTATCCCTTCCCTCTTCACTTCAACAAACAAAATACTGACCTCCCACTCTCCCTGGGAGGGAGGGAGGGAGGGAGGGAAAGGGAGATAGAAGTACTGGTTGATTGACAGGAAGAGAACCACATTCGCGCTCCAATGACGAGACAAGGGGAGGTGTTGACAAGGCAATCCAAAACCGCCGGTCTCAGAAATCGAAACGTTTGACATTTTGTCGTCACCTAAAAGAGTACAGTAGTAAGGAAGTAAACTGACTGACTTAGTAAAAAAAAAGTACTTTCCATTTTTGCGCGTGCGATCCCATCACATCACGCCACTATCCGTACACTACAGCGCTAGTTGACCCGCGGCCGACGACATCGAGGTGGCCACGACAGGTACCAGGATGCCGTCGATGCCGTACAAATAAATGAAACGATATCGCAACAACGGCGACGATCGATTCTTTGTATTTTGTACCCTTGACAGAATGGTTCGAAACCTCTACACTACAGTACAGCGACGACGACAAAGTGATCGCGACAATTGACCCGCGGCTTACGACATCAAGGATGGTTTGAGTCATCGGCGCTTTGTCGTACGGCAACATTAATCACATCGCGACGTTTATGTTGACGTAAGTTGGCGTCAAGGGCGATTCACGTCAAAACAAATTAGTCGTCACGCCAAAATGTCGTGTTATCGATACCGTAGAGTACAATAACGTATTATCGTACTTTTAATTTTTGCGCGTGCGATCTGTCATATCACGCCACGCTGTCGTGTTCTCAAATATCCGTACACTACTGTACCGGAAACGGATTGATACGTGGAGTACATGTAACTCCTAGGAAAAACTGTGACGCTCCTATTGGTCCGCGTGTACAAAAACGATAGGCCCTTGACAATCAAAGGGCAAAGCACCGGGTCGCCCGCGACTATTATTTTTTATAGCTTTGATATATCGACGATACGATATATCGGCATATATCGGCGATATATCGCGATTATTTGAAAATCGATATATCGAAGCCATATATCGATTATCGGGTACCTGAAATTCGATATATATATCGAATATCGGCAAACGGTCCTCGATACCCAACATTAGCTATTAGAGTCAAGGATTAAATAGCGTCAAAAAACAATTAGCGTTATTGATTCTAATTTAGTGCCTGAGACGTGGCAGATTATGGTCCACTTACTTAAATATCGCTATTTCAGGTATTGGGGTCAAAATTTAGGGACACCGAATTAGCGTTATATACTCTAATAGCGATTGGCGGTGTACTACACCGTGAATCGCTATTAGCGTTTATGACTCTAATTGAGATACCCTGTTTTTTTCGGCAAATTCTCAAATATAATTAATGATTCGAAATGTTTCTAAACGTTATTTGAGGTACCCCATTAAATAGAGTTCATAACTCTAATATGGTGACATTTTAAATAGGGTGGTGTACGAACTGTCAGAGCTGTACTATTTTGTACTTTTTCAAGTAGAAAAGTACAAAAAAAATATTCACAATGTCCCGTAATCGCGCTAACGTGTACGCGGATGTCAAAAAAACGTGACGGCGTACGATTTGAACAATTTCGTACATGCACATATTTTAGTGTGGATATAATATGAGCCGAAAAATTATAAAAAGCAGTTTATAAATTAGAGTTAATGATAAATTAAATATTTTTTTTTGGAAAAAACTGAAATTCCCAATTAGCGTAAATAATGCTAATTGTTTTATTATGCTATTTATTTCATTGCACTTATAGCGATTCACTGTGTAGTGTTGGGTATCGAGGACCATTTGACAATATTCGATATATATCGAACTTCAGGTACACAAAATCGATAAATCGCTTCGATATATCGAAAATAAAAATATCGCGATATATCGTCAATGTATCGCGGATATTGCCTATATATCGAAACATAAAAAAAAATAAAAAAAAATCATGGATCACCAAAGTCACGTGCCTTGGATAAAGCATAGTTCAAAAGTAGGCGTTTTTTAGTAGGCCTTTGGTCGGCGCCTTTAGCATAAGTTTTGTTATGGGCTTTTCATGTGATCTTCTTAGATCGCTACTCTGATCAACAACCGTCCGATCGTCCGAATCTGACGGTGTAAATAAATAATTATGGTCCAAATGTTTTAATTGGTCCAATTTCTGGACCAGATGTTTTAATTGGTCCAATTTGGTCGGAATACAATATGGGCCTTAAGGTCATATTGTATGTTTTGCATACAATAGGCATATATATTGTATGGGCCTACTTACACCTACTTTTGAACTATGGGATAAAGTGACCGTAAAATCTTTCGCGAAAAGAAATACGGTTTTTCCTTGAAAGTCAGCATAGTGAAGGAGATCTTTGAGGTACGTTGATAAGGTTGTAGAAACTAATGGTTTTATTAGTATTTTCTAGGTCTGAAAAGAAATATAGAAGTCGAGGCAGTCTATCTCTAACTTCTCTCTCCAACTCTCAAACTTGTCGCAGTCACTGAGAAATTGGAGAGGAAGCTAGAGCCATGGCTACCTTGGCTATCCTGAGGTTTACGGGAATTTTATATTAGAGTTTATTTATTTGATTAAAAGTTAAGTGCCGGCGGCAGGATTTGATCCTTGCACCTACCGGCCGGCAGACAGGATATAGCCGGGAGCCTTAGCCGTTAAGTCTAGCAGTAGTGTTACGTAACATATAGTTTGATATTTATTTAAATATGTATACGTGCGATAAACCATTTAACTGAAATGAATTACGGGATACATAGATCCAGTAATATATAATGTACGACTTACGGTACGGACAACAATCAGTACCGCGCATTTGTTTCGTAAATGAAACAAATACCGCGCATGTATTTATTACGGCTACGATTAAAGCCGAATTTAATCGGACGGCCGGGATTAGCGCCGAGATCGCGGAGGAAGATTTCGGCGGTTTGTGGCCATCGCCACATCGGATGACGCGTGGCGAAATTCCGTTGGATTGTGGAATCTCCGGAGATTATGGCACCGAATCCGGATTTGACATGTGTTGACATTTTGGCCATGTCGTACAATGTCCGTACATAAAGTACACTGGTAGCTGTACTTTTGCGTACGGAACTCAATTCTGATTGGTTCCGTACATCAGTAGATAGAGTCTGTGAGAGAGATAGGACTTAGAAAAATTAGAAGATAGGACCCCCTCTCCCAGAGAGCTTCTGTACAAAAGGTCAACTTTGACCCTCCATAACTTACTGCTCAGGGGAGCAAATTCAGAGATTCTTTTTGCTACCGACTCAGGGGAGTCTTGCCTTTACAGGGGTTGAGGTGGTCAGGGTTTTTGTTTGCCAAGGTGGCAGTTATTTTTGCTGGAACACAAAGGGGTCAGGATTATCCTAGAGGCTTCTTGGAAGCTGTCTACTCTGAGGACTTATGGAGGTCTCAGAGTTTCTGGTTATGGTCCCACCCTCTAGGTTACCAATCTTTAATGGAACTGGCTTCATATACTGGGAAAGTATGATGATAGGAGCTCTATGCGAAAAAAGGTTTAGGGGAATAGTGAGTGGACGGTTGGGGCGTCCATCAAGTCTTGGAATTACTCCAGGGTTTGGAGGAACCAGATTCATCAGGAAAGAGGACCCACCTTCAACGGAGGAAACAAAAGAAGGAGAGGTGGTGGACAAAAGAAAGGAGAAGGAGACGACCACACCAATAGCAACTGGTTCGACATTCATGTCACCTATTCCGAGGAATGAGGAGAATGATACTGAAACCTGGGACTTCAACAATATGGCGGCAAAGCACTTCATCCTACGCCATCTCACTCAAGGACTTGCATGTCCTCATTTGCAGGTAGAAAGAGCATCCGATCTTTGGATGGCTCTCATAGAGATGTACCGAAGTGGTACGATTCTGCAACAACAGTTAGCTGATCAGAAAGTTAAGGAGTATGTATACAAAGGGGGAAATATGTTGGATTTTTGCAATGAGCTTGCTACACTCTTCATGGAGCTACAGAGTGCGGGAAAAGATTTTAGTGAAAAAGAAAAGGTTAACTGTTTACTGATGAAGTTACCTGATGAGTTCGTGAACATAGTTTACCGTGTGCAGGACTTGCCTGACTCAAGGTGGATATGGAACTCAGTGGTAGGGATGATTCTCGTTCAAGAGAATACAATTGAGATCCGAAGGGGAGGAAAGAGTGGCCAAGCCTTGGCAACAGCGACTGATTGAAGGAACAAGGGATTCCCGAAAACCGGTCGGAAACTATAGGGGTAGGGAGCGGAAAAAACAGGTTGGCGAGTTCGAACCAAGGGCTCCCAAAGGTTTATGTTATTTTTGTAAGAAACCGGGGCACTATATGGCAGAGTGCACTAAGCTAAACGAGCTTCGGTTAAAGGAGGGGCAGACCGGTGGTACCCCGAGAGGAAAGAAAAAGGCCCTTGTCACACAGGTACTTGAGGCGGAATCCGAGGACGAGGACGATGAGCTCCTTTTGGATGAGGAGTTGGAGGCGAAAAATGAGGTCGAAATTCCACGAAGGCAGAAATGTGCTTACGGTGGATTGAAAGGTGAAGCAGGCTGGATTGTAGATTCAGGTGCCTCCATGCACATGTGTAAGGATAGACACCTGTTCACTAAGATAAGAAAGATTCCCACCGTAGAGATAGAGCACGGGGATGGGAGGATAGTCACCACTACTCTTGTAGGATCGGTAGATCTGAAAGTGTTAGTAGAAGGAAAGACATCCATATTAACATTCTCCGATGTATTGTTTATCCCGGAACTGAACAAAAACCTTATCTCTACATCTGTATTAGATGATAAGGGTTTTTTTACTAGCACTAGGGAAGGAGTCTTTACTGCTAGTTTTGAGGAGGATGTCTATTTCATTGCTGAGAAAGGTAGCCATGGGATGTTTAGGCTGATCTTAAGTAATGAAACGAAGAAACTTTATTATGCTGGTGTTCATGATATTATGATGTGGCATAAGAGGCTTGGGCATGTGAATCTAGATAAGTTAAGAGAGATGAAAAAGATGGGAGTGGTGGAAGGGATTCAGTTCAGTGAGAGTGATGATATAAGTGATTGTAGTGGGTGTGCTCAAGGTAAAGCACACAGATTACCCTTTCCTAAAACAGCCACCTACAAGGGAGAAAAACTTCTAGATCTAGTACACACAGATATTTGGGGACCGGCTAGAGTGCCCTCACCGGGGGGGAAGAGATTTATGATGACTATAACTGATGATTGGTCTCGGTATTCCCGGGTGTATTTTTTGAAAAACAAGTCAGAAGCTGAGGACTGTTTTAGACAATATAAAGCATGGAGCGAAAAACTCCATGAAACTCCAATCAAGAGAGTAAGGAGTGACAATGGTGGAGAGTATACTTCTAACCAGTTTGAGGATTTTTTGAGAGAAGATGGGGTTCAACACCAAAAGACAGTTCCAGAAAATCCGGAACAGAATGGGGTAGCTGAAAGGTTAAATAGAACACTAAGTGATAATGCTAGAAGTATGTTGTCGGATAAGAAGATAGGAAAAAGGTTTTGGGCAGAAGCAATGAACTGTGCTAATTACCTCAAAAATAGAGTTCTTACTTCAGCTATAAAAGATCAAACACCTTATGAGAGATGGACAGGCCGGAAACCAGACTTATCTCATTTAAAGGTTTTCGGCAGTCAAGTGTTCAGTCTAGATACTCATTGGTCCAATTGGAAGCTAGATCCTAAAGGAAAACCAAGATACTTATTAGGATATGATGAAGATGTTAAAGGATATAGAGTTTATGATCTAAAAGGGGAAGATATAATCTTAGTAAAGCATCTAGTAGTTATGGATGAAGGAAAGTCTGTGGATCCCTTCAAATATACGAAGTCAGTAAAAATCAGATTTGAGTCAGAAAATTCCGATGACTTTGAGCTTCCTAACTATCCAGGTTTTAGAGAAGATGACATTCTTGCAGGAACAAATCAGACCGAAAAGGACTCGGCTGTGGGAACTCCAGTGACAACTCTACTCGAAGCGGAAGACGTGGTGGAAATTGATTCGGAATCAAGGGATAGGGGAGAAGCCGAGTTTGTTCGAAAGAATCCACGAGAACCATCTATTCCGGCCTCAGATTTTGAGGGGGGGAGGAGAAGTAGCAAAAGACTGCAAGAAAAACAGGTTAATAACAAGGTAACTAAACTATCTCATCAAGATGAACCTCAAACTTATGGAGAGGCGATGACTTGTCCAGAAAGAAACCGGTGGAAGACAGCCATCAATGAGGAGATGGCTTCAATCATGGCAGCCGATACTTGGGAGCTGGTGGACTGTCCACCTAACCGAAAACCAATCGGTTGTAAGTGGGTTTTCAAACTAAAACTGAACCTAGATAACACAATCGAGCGCTACAAGGCCAGATTAGTGGCAAAGGGATTTACACAAAAGGAAGGAATTGACTACGAGGAAACCTTTGCCCCGGTGGTCAGATTTCCCTCCGTCTGCATACTTCTCAGTTTAGCAGCGGCGAAAGACATGGAAGTGCACCAGATGGACATCAAACAACCTTTTTGCATGGAGAATTGGAAGAGGAGATCTTCATGCGACAACCCGAAGGGTTTGTGGAAGAAGGAGAGGAGAGTAAGGTATGCCGGCTGATTAAATCTCTTTATGGTTTGAAACACGCGCCTTGACAGTGGAATAAGAAGCTTGATGAGTTTCTTACCGGTCTAGGATATATTCGGATCAGCTCAGATCACTCAATCTATGTTTTCGAAGATAAGGAAGGTTTTATATTTATTGCAATTTATGTTGATGATTTGCTTGTTTTAAGTAAATCAATGGAAAAAAATTAATAAACTGAAAACCGATCTTATGGGGAGATTTGAAATGAAGGATATGGGGGAAGCAAAATATATTTTGGGAATTCCAGTAGAGAGAGACCGAAAAAGAAAAATTATAAGATTGACTCAAAAAAAAGCAATAGGGAACATGCTTGAAAAATTTCAAATGGATATACCTAATAGTTGTACAACTCTAATGGAGTTGAAGAAGGGAAGTGAGGGGAGTGAGGAAGAAGGAGTCATAGTATTAGACGAGGAATTATCTCCTGATGAACAGAAGTTCATGCAGACTATTCCTTACAGGCAAGTAGTGGGAAGTCTAATCTATTTTATGAATTGTACCCGGCCGGATTTAGCTGCAGCTGTAGGAGTGCTGAGTAGAAGTCTAAATGCTCCCACTAAGAAGGATTGGGAGGCAGCTAAGAGAGTCCTTAGATACTTGGTAGGAACTAGAGATCTATGGTTGCATTTGGGTGGGGAGAATACTGACATCACTACTTGGAGTGATGCCAGTTATGGTGATGCTCCGATGAGGAGATGTACTTCTGGATATGTATTATATGTGGGTGATGGGGCTTGTTGTTGGAGTAGCAAACAGCAAAAGGTTATTGCTCAGTCCACCATAGAGGCTGAGTATATGGCCTCTTGCTCTGCTGTAAAAGAATTGATGTGGGTCAAGTCTTTGCTTGGTGAGCTTTGTCACCTTAAGAGTGGTGTGCAGAAAATATTTTGTGATAATCAGGAAGCAATCGCTATTTCTGCCAATCCTAAACACCATTTTATTGCCAAACACATGGACATCAGACTCAGCTTTGTTAGAGAGAAAGTAGAAAACAAAATAATCAGTTTAGAGTACAGACCAGATAGTGAGATGGTAGCAGATATGATGACCAAACCTGTGCCTTCCCCTAAGCTAATTTTTTGCAGGGAGAAGTGTGGTCTGAAATTAAAGATTGACTAGAAAATAAGGGGAGTGTAGAAACTAATGGTTTTATTAGTATTTTCTAGGTCTGAAAAGAAATATAGAAGTCGAGGCAGTCTATCTCGAACTTCTCTCTCCAACTCTCAAACTTGTCGCAGTCACTGAGAAATTGGAGAGGAAGCTAGAGCCATGGCTACCTTGGCTATCCTGAGGTTTACGGGAATTTTATATTAGAGTTTATTTATTTGATTAAAAGTTAAGTGCCTGCGGCAGGATTTGATCCTTGCACCTACCGGCCGGCAGACAGGATATAGCCGGGAGCCTTAGCCGATAAGTCTAGCAGTAGTGTTACATAACATATAGTTTAATATTTATTTAAATATGTATACGTGCGATAAACCATTTAACTGAAATGAATTACGGGATACATAGATCCAGTAATATATAATGTACGACTTACGGTACGGACAACAATCAGTATCGCGCATTTGTTTTCGTAAATGAAACAAATACCGCGCATGTATTTATTACGGCTACGATTAAAGCCGAATTTAATCGGACGGCCGGGATTAGCGCCGAGATCGCGGAGGAAGATTTCGGCGGTTTGTGGCCATCGCCACATCGGATGACGCGTGGCGAAATTCCGTTGGATTGTGGAATCTCCGGAGATTATGGCACCGAATCCGGATTTGACATGTGTCGACATTTTGGCCATGTCGTACAATGTCCGTACATAAAGTACACTGGTAGCTGTACTTTTGCGTACGGAACTCAATTCTGATTGGTTCCATACATCAGTAGATAGAGTCTGTGAGAGAGATAGGACTTAGAAAAATTAGAAGATAGGACCCCCTCTCCCAGAGAGCTTCTGTACAAAAGGTCAACTTTGACCCTCCATAACTTACTGCTCAGGGGAGCAAATTCAGAGATTCTTTTTGCTACCGACTCAGGGGAGTCTTGCCTTTACAGGGGTGGAGGTGGTCAGGGTTTTTGTTTGCCAGGGTGGCAGTTATTTTTGCTGGAACACAAAGGGGTCAGGATTATCCTAGAGGCTTCTTAGAAGCTGTCTACTCTGAGGACTTATGGAGGTCTCAGAGTTTCAAAGGTACACTTGCAAAGTACACGTATATAATACGCAAGTTCTGATTTCTATGTGAAAATGGTCGGTTTTCAATTTTTTGTCGATTTAAGAGATTTGATCGTCAACTTTCAAAGAACCACTCAAATCAAAACACGTATGTAAAAGTTGTTCACAGACATTACGCGATGTAACCGAGGCCTCTTTAATACATTAATATTATTTTCTGTACTATTACAAAGACCACCTAATGTAACCATACCACAAATACGTAATTATATGAATTACAAAATAAGTATTTTTTGTCGGTTACATTTTGCGGCGTCTACCTTTAAGTCACTGAATGAAACTCAAGTCGAACGTGGCGTATCAGACAATATGTCTTTCTCGCTAAAAAAACATATGATATAAAAATATAAAATATTAAATTTAAAAATACTATATATCGCGATAATTTATGTTGGTCTCGGTAACATATATCGAGGATTTTTCTCAATCGATATTTGATGTGTCGAAAAGTTTAACTATCGCGATATTACTATTTTTTTTTTCTCGATACCCAACACTACTAACTACACTAGACAGAGAGTACAACATGTTACAACATAAAATACAAAAAGGTGTAGAAACCATAGTTGTTCAAACCTTATTTTACTCACGTTTCAATCGCACGAATTATACGTAAGTAACGCATTGAACGATTTGAAAAAATAGTTAAGATCGTTAACGATTTTGTATCCGTATTATTCCGTATCAATATTTCCATATTGACCGCCGCATCTAGTCGGCGAGAAGCTCTCTTTGTTCACGATGGCCTTCCGCATCGCACACAGCGCTGCCGCTGCAGCAAACCGATATGAGCCGCACGTGAGTGAATCAGATCGACTTTTCACACGTGTGAATGTAGACAGGGAGAACAAGTTGTGGGAAAGGGTGAGTGGAGAGGGACGGAACTTAGCGTCTGTTGCATCGATGGATAAAACCAGGGTATGTGCCACATGGAGGAAGAAAAGCAGTATGATGCTTATCATGGTCATGGCGACGGCCATGGCTAAGCACTCACCACGTAAGAATGTTTTCTAAAAATAAAAGACACGGACACGTGGCAATTTCTTCTACTAAAGAGGGTTCCAATAGAAAGAGAAAGGCTTTGACTTTACTAATCCGTTGCAACAATTTTCAAGTGTGATAAGAGGAAAGAATCACAGTACTACAGTACTGTGCTTTGTACAATTCACATAAAACGGTCCACTTTTTTTTTTCGTTTTCTTCGATCTAGCTTCCCGCCCGAATGTACTTTTCAGTAAAATACGTCCAATTAAAGTTGTCAGTTTGAATGACTTCCGTACATATTTGTTTCGATGTCATTCAAATGCTGACGATGTGGATTTTGACGTGTTTTCTATAATTTTTTTTGTCCTTTGAGAGGTATGTGAGGCCATACTGTCAAACTCTAGGCCAATCTTGTCTTATATACTATTGTAAAGGTTAGAGTAACAAAGTTTGATTGGTTTAAATATTTGACTTCTAAAAATAAAGTGCAATGCGGATAGTACGGTGCGGTCAGCAAAGCGTACGATGATTGTTATTCTTCTATGGCGGAAATGGATTTGAAAAGTTTTGACTCTATATATATAAAATGCTATTTGTAAAATTTTATTTCGTATCGCTCTTTCATTGCATGCTAATTCTGTCGCATTGAAAGCGATGGACAACAATCCTGGATGCTCGACGTGGCGGTCATTCTCGGCATGAACCTACACGTGCTGACTGTCGAGTAAGTCAAAACGTTCATTGCAAGAGTGCCAATGGCTCTTGTACGACAAGTAGTACGTTTTAGCCTGATTTTCTTGACGACGTAGTTAGCGTGAAAGTTTGTACCTTCCAACTACACTACGGAAAGAATTGCGAAAATATATTGAAGCTTTATCGTTTTGTTCGAATTTCCATTCGAAGATATCCTTGTTCGAACTTTACATTAAAGTAGGGTGTCCAAGTAACAATCACTAAATGTACGGAGGAAAAGTATGAAACCTTAAAGCAGCGAGATAGCAATGCCATTCGCACGAATGGGAGGCTAAATCTGTGCCTGCACCACGTACCGCTATTAGTGTGAATAACATTTTATCCACTAAAAACATATTTTCTCTGTACACACTTGTCCAATTTTCACATGGAGACCACCAATCGGATCGTTACTTTTCGATCGCAACTTTCAAATTCATTACCCGACAAGAGTGTACGGAGAAAAGATATTTTAAGTGGAAAAAAAACAGTACACCGCGAATCTTCGTTAGCATCAAAGTCACTAATTTGGGTTCTTAAAATTTAAATTTTTTCCTCAAATAGAATACATGATTTTAAATTTTCTTTGACTTTAATTGAGGTACCGTACAAAATAGCGTGAAGTCCGAAAGTACATTAATATATATTTAGTGTGGTGTACGGTCTACAACTTTGAGACATCCATTGGTCCTCGTAGTAGGCAGCTCACACGAAGTCTCAAGGATAACCCTAACCCCTTGATGCTTCAGCAAGAATAACCACCACCCTTGCAAATAAAAACACCGACCACCTTTACCCCTATAAAGGCAAGACTCCCTTCTGTTTATAGCAAAAAGAATCTCTAAATTTGCTCCCTGGAGCAGTAAGTTATGAATGGTCAAAAGGGACCTTAAGATTTGCCTAAGTCTTAAACCCATCTCTAATCCGTCTACTACTGAAGTATGGCACCAACCAAATCACTGTATCGTACGAAAAAGTATAGGTGCCGATGTACTTTCTGTACGGTCATTGTACGGCATGGCCGTAACGTGGACGTCAGTCATGACCCGGCTCGCTTTCATATTCCTCTGAAATTCCTCAACCCAATGTGATACCGCCACGTGTCATTCAGTGTGTTTAAGACTATAAACTGTCAAAGAGTTAATTTTGCGATCTCGACGTTCACCATGGCCGTTCGATTTAGAACGGCTTATAATAAACGCCGTGAAAATAAATATTCACACTATTTGTTTCGTGCGATACTTCAAATAGAACTGTCTCCATGTATCTCAATTTGTTCTATCTGTTAAATAAAACATCCTACGTGTATTTGTTTAAGTAGTTATCAAACCTAGTGTATCTTACGAGAGGTCTTAGACTACAGGACAAAGCTATCGGCTATCGGCTACTCTAACAGATAGTAGGTACCAAGATCAAATTCTGGTTCCGGCAGCCCTTTTGGTAAGTATAACAAAACTGCTTCGTGTCTCCTTTTGAGAACATAGTCAACCATGGTTCTAACTCTCTCTCCAGTCTTCAGTGAGTGCGACAAGTATGGGGACTTGACATTAAAGTGAGAAGCAGGCTGCCTTTGCTTCTTTGCTATTCTATTTTTACATTCACCAAACCTAGAAAATACCATATTTTTACACTTCCATATTTCCTAGTCACATTTTGGTTTGAGACAACATTTCTCTTTGCAAAAAATTAATTTATGAGAGGGGAAAGGTTTAGTCATCATATCTGCTACCATCTCACTGCCCGATCTACACTCTAAATTGATTATTTTGTTTTCTCCCTTTTCCCTGACAAAGCTAAAACTAATTTCCATGTGCTTTGCTTTAAAATGATGTTTAAGATTGGCATTAATTGCAACTTTTGCCTGATTATCACAAGAAAAAATAATGCACAACACTCTTAAGATGACCAAGTTCACCCAGCAAAGATTTCACCCACATCAACTCTTTTAGAGCAGAGCAATAGGCCATATACTCAGCCTCGATGGTGGACTGAGCAATAACCTTTTGTTGTTTGCTGCTCTAGTAGCAAGCCTCATTACCCAAATACAATACAAACCCAGAGGTACATCTCCTCATCGAAGCATCCCCATAACTGGCATCACTCCAAGTAGTGATGTCAGTATTTTCTTCACCCAAATAAAACCATAGCTCCCTAGACCCTATCAGATTTCTAAGGACTCTCTTAGCTGCCTCCCAATCTCTCTTAGTGGGAGCATTCAGACTTCTATTCAACACTCCTACAACTGATGCTAAATTCGGCTGGGTACAGTTCATAAAATAGATTAGGCTGCCCACTACTTGTCTAAAAGGAATTGTCTGCATGATTTTTTGTTTCTTAGGACCTAGTTCATTATTTAAGACTATGACTCTTTCTTCCACACTCCCCTCACTTCCCTTCTTTAACTCCATTGGAGTTGTACAACTATTGGTCCTATCATCTGAAACTTTTCAAACATGTTCACAATGGCCTCTTTCTGGGATAATCTAATTATTTTCTTTTCTCTGTCTCTCTCTTCTTCAATTCCCAAAATATATTTTTCCTCTCCCATATCTTTCATCTCAAACCTTCCTTTTAGATCCGTTTTTAGTTTTTTAATTTTATCCATTGGTTTTCTTAAAACAAGCAAATCATCAACATAAATTGCAATAAAAATAACATCTTCCTCATCCTTTAGTACATAGATTTAGTGATCTCAACTTATTCGGATATATCCCAGACCGATAAGAAACTCGTCCAGCTTTTTGTTTCACTACCAGGGCGCCTGTTTCAAACCATTAAGGCATTTGATCAGCTAGCATACCTTACTCTTCTCTCATTGTTACACAAATCATTCAGGCTATCGCACAAAAATCTCCTCTTCAAGTTCTCCATAAGGAACGTGCAATTTTGTTTTCCCCATTGCGCTACAAAATTCAGGAAGCCTCTAGTTAGTTTTTGACTAAACTTTCTTCAGCTAGGATTCAGATACCCAAGTAGGCAAACAATCATTCTGAATGCACCCTTATGCGGTTTGGACTCCTTTAAGATAGTTGCAAAAGAAATCACTCAAAACGCCCAAATAGGCGATTAATTATCAAGTGGCAAAGATGACACAATATATACAAGCTCATTGGGAGAGAGGCGGCTACCTCCTAAATCTTCTTAGTTTAAAAACCCTCTCATAACCTCTTTCTACTGATGTAAGAACTAATCAGAGAACTGTAAATTACAGAAAGGTATTGTGGCTGGTATACTTTCTTTAGGGTCTGTGTACGACTCGGCTATTGAGCGGAAGCCTGTCTCCTCCGGACTTGCCTTTATGCTCTCCGAGATTCCCACTTCCCAATATTACCTTGCCAGGTGGCGCCATGTCATGTCACGCCCGAAAACGGCCAAAGCGACCATTTCACGATCTCGGCGATGATGCGTGCCGTCGGATCCAAATCTGCTTTTAATGCTAGCCGTTGAAAATCAATGTGTGGTTAATTTGTTTCGTGCGCTTTCACGTTCGCACTATATTTTATTTCGTTTCTATGTTACTTATACGTAATTTTGTTAATCAGATTATTGAACTCTGACATGTTTAAATACTCATCACACCGCATGTACTTTAACAAACTTCAATGACAGACTGGCTAAAGTTGACGGCTACGCCTCGCTCTACCGGTTGGAGGTTCGAGTCTTGCCGCACTTAACCTTTTTATTGAAGTGACTTATGTCACATCTTCTGACCTGCCTAAGGAGCAAAGGTAGCCATGGCTCCACCACACTTTTTGTTTTTCAGTGATTACAACAAGTATTGGGGATAGAGGGAAGAGGTAGAGGTAGACTGCCTACGCTTTTCTTTTATATTTTCACTAAGCAAGTCAAACCTAAAAAATACTATATAAATTTAATAATTAAACACTCCCCTTATTTTCTAGTATAATTTAAACTTTTCTCTTAGTCCACACTTCTCTCTACAATATTTCAGTTTGTGTGAGGGCACAGGTTTGGTCATCATATCATTAATCATTTATTCATTTGGTTTATACACAAGACTCACAATTTTGTTTTCGACTTTTTCTCTCACAAAACTCAACCTTATGTCTATGTGTTTAGCTTTGACATGATGTTTTGGATTGGCTCCAATTGCAATTGCAGCATGATTATCACTGAAGACTTCATGCACCCCTTTCTTCATGTACCCAAGTTCTTGCAGGAAAGACTTAACCCACATAAATATTTTCACAGCATAACAAGAGGCCATATACTCATCCTCCATAGTGGACTGAGCAACCACCTTTTGTTGCTTGCTACTCCAACATCAAGCACCTTCCCCCACAAACAATACATACCCAGAAGTGCATCTTCCCATAGGTGAATCTCCATAATTGGCAACACTCCAAGTGGTGATGTCAATATGCTCCCCTCCCAAATGCAACAATAATTCCCTTGTACCCACCAGATATCTCATGGCACTCTTTGCTGCGACCCAGTCTCTCTTTCTATGATCATTAAGACTCCTACTGAGAAGACTCCCTTCTAGTGAAGGTTTCAAACTCATTATCATCTTATACAAAAGAAGAGAATAGATTTTTGCTCAATTGAGGGATATAAAGTACATATGAGAAAGTGAGTATGGAAATCTTACCTTTTACCAAGACTTTTATATCTACCAATCCAACTAGATCTATAATAACTACTCTCCCATCCCCGTACTCTATCTCTACAGTGGGGATCTTTGTTAGCTTGGTAAAGAGGTGCCTATCACGACACATATGCATTGAAGCACCTGAATCAATGATCCATCCTTCCAGTGGGGTTTCGCGATTGGCTCCGATAGCACACTTCAATTTTCAACGAATCTCCTTCTCCTCCAAATTCTCTTCAAAGAGAAGCTTTCCATCCTCTTTCTCAAAATAATAATCCTCGTCGGTCTCCGTTTTCACTTGCGTGACCACAAGTGCCTTTTTTTTTCCCTCGGAAGAATCTCCTCCATTGTTTTTTTCAAGCCTCAACTCTGACAGCTTGGTGTAATCAGCTATTAAATGTCCCAACTTTTTGCAGAATGACAAATGCCCTGTGGAAGCCTTGGTCCTCCTGTCTGATTTTTCTCTCCCTTGAATTTGCCGTATGGCTTCTTTAAATCCTTCCCCCACTGGTGCGTTATGGCAGCTAAAGCTTGAACATTTTTTCCTCCTCTTTAAATCTCAATAGTGTTCTCCTGCACAAGTATCATCCTGACCACTTTGTTCCACTTCCACAAAAGGTCATCCATTTCCTACACTCGGTACACTATGTTCTCAAACTCATTAGGCAGCTTCATGATGAGATTGTTGACTTTCATCTTCATTGTACTAATCCACCTGGCACTCTCCATCTCCATATAAAAACAAGAGAGGTCATTACAATAGTCTAGCATTCTCCCCCATTTGTAAGTATACTCCCTTAATCAATGCTCGGCCAACTGGAGCTCTTGAATGGTACCAGCTCTATTAATCTCTAGTAAGGTCTCCCATAACTCCTCCGTTTTAAAGATGTGGAGATGGGAGGTTGCAAAAGCTTAAGTAAGATGCCTCACAATGAAGTGCCTGGTAGCTATCTTTGTGTATTCCCACATTTGAATATTGTTTTCTTCGGCCTTCACCGCCGCCGCTTCGGGTGCCGTGGTGATAAGAGTAAGAGATGTCTCTTTCCCTTTTTTTTTTTGGACACATAGTTGTCCGTGCTGTGTGCCTCTTTCGTTGGAGCAAAGACAGTTGCATAAAACCTCACTCCACTAAACCTTTTAGAATTGCTTGAGATGGAAGTTTCACTTGTCCACTGATGATACCCCAGTATCGTTTTTCACACAAATCCTCTACAATCATGTCTTCCCAATAAATGAACCTAGACTTGGTCAAGATGGGCACCCTAGAGGGTGTGCCCATAACCTGCAATTTTATGTCCCCCATAATTCTACAGAATTCAGGAAACCTCTACATAGTTTTTGTTTAACCCTTCTTCAGCTAGGATCACAGATACCCAAGTAGGGAAACAAGCAACCTGACTACACCCGTGTGCAGTTTGGACTCCATTGAGTGTGGACCAAAAAAAATCACTTATAAAGCCCAACCAGGGGATTAGTTATCAAATGGCAAAAAGGCCAAAATATATAGAAGCTCATTGGGAGAGAGGCGGCTACCTCCTAAATCTCCTAAGTCGTAAACCCCTATCACAACCTCTATCTATTGATGTACAAACCAATTATAGAACTGTAAAGTACAAAAAGGTATTGTGGAGTACTTTTTGTACTGTATGTGTATGACTGGGCTTTTGAGCAAACGCCAGTCTCTTCCGACTTGCCCTCATGCTCTCCGAGATTCTTGCTTCCCAATATTATCTTGCCACATGGCGCTAGGTGAAGTCACGCCCAAAAACCGCCAAAGCAACCATTTCGGGATCTCGGCGATGATGCGTGTTGTCGGATCCAAGTCGGCTTTGAATGCTAGCCGTTAGAAATCAATGCTTGATAAATTTGTTTCATGCGGTTTCACGTTTTGCACTATATTTCATTTTGTGTCTATGTTACTTATTCGTAATTCCGTTAATCAGATTAGTGAAATCTGACATGTTTAAATACTTATCACACCCCATGTACTCTAACAGACTTCAACAACAGACTAGCTAAAGTTGACGGCTATGCCTCGTTCTGCCGATCGGAGGTTCGAGTCTTGCCATACTCAACCTTTTTGTTAGAAGTGACTTATGTCACTTCTTGTGACTTGCCTAACGAGCCAAGGTAGCCATGGCTCTACCACCCTCTCTTTCATTCAGTGACTACAACCAATATGGGGGATACAGGGAAGAGGTGGAGGCAAACTGCCTACACTTTTCTTTTCTATTTTCACTAATCTAGTCAAACCTAGAAAATACTTTATAAATCTAATAATTCAACAGAAGGCTACCTTGATGTCCATCTGGTGCACCTCCATGTCTTCCGTTGCTGCCAGATTGAGAAGTATTCAGACGGAGGGAAATATGACAATTGGGGCAAAGGTTTCCTCATAGTCAATTTCCTCTTTTTGGGTAAATCCTTTGGCCACTATCCGAGCCTTATAACCCTCGATGGTGTTATCTTGGTTTTGTTTAAGTTTGAACACCCACTTACAACGAATTGGTTTACGGTTAGGTGGATAATTCACCTGCTCACATGTATCCACTACCATGATTGAGGCCATCTCCTCATTGATGGTTGTTTTCCACCGGTTTCTCTCTGGACAGTTCATTGCCTCTCCAGAAGTTTGAGGTTCATCCGGATGAGATAGTTTAGTTACCTTGTTATTAACTTGTTTCTCTTGTAGCCTTTTACTGTTTCTCCTCCCTCCCTCCAAATCTGCTGCCGAAGTAGATTTTTCCCGTGGATTCTATCGAACAATCTCGACTTCTCCCCTGTCACTCGTATCTGGGTCTATTTCCACCATGTCTTTTGCTTCGGGTAGAGTTGTCACTGGTGTTTCCTCGGCCGAGTCCTTCTTGGTCTGATTTGTACCTGCGAGGATATCATCTTATAGGAAACGTGGATAGTTAGGAAGCTCAAAGTCGTCAGAATGTTATGATTCAAATCTGATTTTTACTTACTTTGTATGCTTTAAGGGATCCACAGATTTTCCTTCATCCATAACTACTAGATGCTTTACTAGAATTATATCTTCTCTTTTGAGATTATAAACTCTATATCCTTTTACATCCTCATCATATCCTAACAAGTATCCCGGTTTTCCTTTAAGATCTAATTTCCAATTTGACCGATCTGTATCTAGACTGAATACTTGGCTACTAAACACTTTTTGGTGATATATATTTGGTTTTCGGCCGGCCCATTCCTCATAAGGTGTTTTGCCTTTTACCGCCGAAGTAAAAACTATATTTTTGAGGTAATTTGCACAATTCATTACTTCGGCCCAATACCTTTTTCCTATCTTTTTATCCAACAACATACTTTTGGCACTGTCACTTAGTGTCCTCTTTATCCATTCGGCTACACCATTCCGTTCCGGATTTTTTGGAACCGTCTTTTGTTGTTGTAATCCATCTTCCCTCAAAAAATCCTCAAACTGGTTGGAGGTATACTCACCACCATTGTCACTCCTTACTTTCTTAATTGAGGTTTCATGGAGTTTCTCACTCCATGCCTTGTATTGCTTAAAATATTCCGGAGCCTTTGATTTGTTTTTCAAAAAATATATCCTGTTGTTCCGAGACCAACCATCAGTTATGGTCATCATAAATCTTTTCCCCTCGGGTGAGGACACTTTAGCCGGTCCCCAAATATCAGTGTGTATCAAATCTAAAACCTTTTCTCCTTTAAAGTCGGCGGTTTGTGGAAAAGGAAATCGGTGTGCTTTTCTTTGAGCACATCCACCACAATCACTTAGATTCGCATTCTCACCAAAATGAAGCCCTTCCACTACCCCCATCCTTTTCATCTCTTTTAATTCTAGATTCACATGCCCAAGCCTCTTATGCCACGACATTATATCATGAACACCAGCATAAAAATTTTTTTTCTTTACATTGCTTAAAATCAGCCTATACTCTACCTTTTTTAGCAATAAAATAAACTTTTTCCTCAAAACTAGCAGTAAAAACTCCTTTCCTAATGTTAGTGTCGATACCCTTACCATCTAACAAAGAAGTAAATACGAGGTTATTGTTTAAATCCGAAATAAACAACACATTTGAGAATGTAACAATGGATGTCTTTCCTTCTAGCAGATCTACCGATCTTACAAAGGTAGTAGTGACTATCATCCCATCCCTGTACTCTATCTCTACGGTGGGAATCTTTCTCATTTTCGTGAACATGTGTTTGTCCTAACACATGTGCATGGAGGCACTTGAGTCCACAATCGAACCTCTTTCACCTTTCAATCCACCGAAAGCACATTTATGCTAACGTGGAATTTTGGCCTTTGTTTTTGCCTCCAACTCCTCATCCAATAAGAGTTCATCGTCCTCGTCCTCGGATTACTCCTCAAGTACCTCTGTCACAAGGGCCTTTTTCTTTCCTCTCAAAGATCCACCGATCTGCCCCTCCTTTAACCGAAATTCGGTTAGCTTATAGCACTAAGCCATATAGTGCCCTGGTTTATTACAGAAATGACATAGCCCCTTGTGAGCCCTCGGTCCCGACTCATCGGACTGATTTTTCTGTCCTCCTCTATAATTTCTAACCTGCTTTCAGGGATCCTTGTCCCTGCAATCGATCTCGGCTGCCAAAGCTTATCCACTCTTTCCTTCCCTCTAGATCTCTATCGCATTCTCTCGAACGAGAATCATCTTTACCACAGAATTCCAAATCCACTTGGAGTCCGGAAAATCTTGCACATGGTTGACTATGTTCTCGTAGTCATTGTGTAACTTCATAAGCAAACAGTTAACCTTTTCCTTTCCAGTTTCTACTCTTCCAGCACTCTCTAGCTCCTTGAAAAGTGTTGCGAGCTCATTATAAAAATCGAACATCTTCCCCTCTTTGTATACATATGCATCTAATTTTTGATTAGCCAACTGCTGTTGCTAAATTGTACCACTTCGGTACATCTCTATGAGAGCAACCCATAGATCGGATACCCTTTATACTTGCAAATGGGGAGATGCAAGTTCTTAAGTAAGATGGCAGAGTGTAAAGTGTTTTTCCGCCATGTTATTCTAATCCTATGTATCAATATCACTCTCCTCGTTCCTCGGAATAGGTGACATGAAAGCCAAACCGATTGCTATAGGTGTTTCCATCTGTTTGATTGTCTCTTTTTCTTTGTCGTCGTCCATCACAATGCTCTCCCCATCATCATTCTCCTTCGGTGGGACTAGATCTACCCTTTTGGTAAACCTGGTCCCTGCAAACCTAGGAATCCGGATTCCTAAGCTAGATGGACGCCTCACTTGTCCGCTCACTATCCCCCAAAACCTTTTCTCACATAGAGCTCGTATCAACATACTTTCCATGTATATGTAGCTAGTTCTATTAAAAATGGGCACCTTAGAGGGTGGGCCCATTACATGCAACTTTGAGACCTCCATTGGTCCTCAAAGTAGGCACCTCACACGAAGCCCCTAGGATAACCTTAACCCTTTGGTGTTTCTCAATAATAACTGCCACCTTGCTATTGAAATTAAAAGATTTTATTATGTATTTTCTAGGTTTCTTAAGTAATCTAAAATGAGGAAGGAAAAGCAGAGGCAGCCTGCTTTTTACCTCTCTATTAGCCCCCATACTTGCCGTAGTCACTAGAGGTTGAAGAAGAAGCTAGAGCCATGGCTGCGTATGTTTCTCCAAGAGTCAGGAGGCAGCTTTTTGTTAAACTTACCAAAAAGGCTAACGGACCCAGGATTTGATCGTGGTACCTATCGTTCGTCCAAGTAGCCCAGCATCATTACCATGTAGCCTAACATCTTTTCGAAGTATATAGGGTACGATAGCTACTTAAAGACGTGGAAATAGGAAAGTTCATTTAACTGACGAACGGACCATAATCACATAGACATAGTCAGATAGGATCACATCAAAAAGTAATGCTTGTATTTTAACGCCTATAAATTAAGGCCGATATCAATCGGACGGCGGAGGAAGAAGCAGGCATCACGGAATGGACGATTTGGCGGTTTGCGGTCACAGCCACGGCGGGTGACACGTGGCTACATGACAATGGATGACGGCATCTCCGGGACATACCGTGGCGAACCTGGATATGGCAGATGTCGTCTTGTTGGCCATGTCGTACAATGACCGTAAAGAAAGTACTCCGGACCAAGTACCTTTCTGTAGTGTACACTAGATTTATTGGTTTCGTACTTTAGTAGTAGAGGGATAAGGGAGGGGTTCAAGACTTAGAAAATGATAAGTAGCTGCCTCTCTCCCAAAGAGCTCCAATATAAAAGGTAATCTTTGACCATTGATAATTAACTACTCAGAGGAGCAAATTCAAGGATTCCTTTTGTGGTAGACTCAAAGGAGTCAACTATACTAAAGGGTGCAGTTTGGTCAGTCTGTATTCTGTTAGGGTGTCAGCAATACTCAAACAAAGAATAAGGGATTGAGGTTATCTTAGAGGCTTCTGGTAAGCTGCCTACTCTGAGTACTAATGGAGGTCTCACAGTTGCAAGTTATGAGCCCACCCTCTAAGGTGCCCATATTTAATGGGACTGGGTTCATTTACTGGGAAAGTATGATGATAGGAGCCCTATGTGGGAAAAGATTTTGGGGAATAGTAAGTGGGCGAGCAATGCGCCCATCCAGTCCTGCTATCCCTCTAGGGTTTGGAGGAAGCAGATTTGGTAGGAAACTAGATACACCGCCATCAGAGGACTCAAATGGCGGAGAAAGCGTAGTGATAGAAAAAGGGAAAGAAAAAGGGAAAACCACACCTATAGCAACCAGATTTGTTTTCATGTCTCCTATTCCGAGGAATGATCCGAATAACATCTATACTTGGAACTACAACAACATGGCGGCCAAGTATTTTGTCCTCCGGCATCTCACACAAGGACTCGTAGGTCCTCATTTGCAGGTGGAAAGGGCATTGGATCTGTGGGATGCGCTTATAGAGATGTACCGTTGCGGTACTATTCAGGAATAGAAGCTAGCAGATCAAAGGATCAATGGATACTTTAACAAACGGGAGAAGATGCTCGATTTCTCAAATGAGCTGGCTATACTCTTCATGGAGTTAGAGTGTGCCTGAAAAGTAGAATTCGGGAAGGGAAAGGTTCAGTGCTTACTCGTGAAACTACTCGATGAGTATGAAAACACTCGTGAAACTACCCGATGAGTATGAGAACATTGTGAACCGGGTAGAGGATCTGCCGGACTCTAGGTGGATATGGAATTGGGTAGTTGGTATGATCCTCGTCCGAGAGAATATGATCAAAATCCGGAGGGGAGTTAGGAGTGGACAAGCCTTGGCGGCTGGAGCAAGTTGATGAAAGAAAGAGTCACAGAAAACCCTTGGAAGTCATGGAGGGGAAGACTAAAAAAATCAATCTGATGAGTCCGGCACAAGGGGACCAAAGGGGCTTTGTCATTTTTGCAAAAAAACCTGGGCATTACATGGCTGAATGTACCAAACTGACTGAGCTTCGGATAAAGGAAGGGCAGACCGGGGGTCAGCCACGAGGGAAGAAAAAGGCACTTGTCACACAGGTCCTCGAGCACGAATCCGATGAGGAGGACGACGAACTTCTTTTGGATGAGGAGTTGGAGGCAAAGACAGAAGTCGAAATTCCACGAAAGCAAAAATGTGTTTTCGGTGGACTGAAAGGTGAAGGTGGTTGGATTGTTGATTCAGGTGCCTCCATGCACATGTGCAAGGATAAGCATCTGTTCACTAAGCGATCCCTACAGTAGAGATTGAATATGGGGATGGGAGGGTAGTTACCACTACTTATGTAGGATCAGTGGATCTGAAAGTCATAGTGGAGGGAAAAACCTCAATAGTTACGTTATCCGATGTATTGTTTATTTCGGAGTTAAAAAAAAACTTTATCTCTACATCTGTATTAGATGATAAAGGATTTGAAACAAGCACCAGAAAATGAGTTTTTACAGCTAGCTTTGAGGAATATGTGTATTTCACTGTATATTAAACATAGATGGAAAATAAGAGACAAATAATCATGAGATGGAGAAATGGGTTATGACACCTTGTATTGACACGGTGTCGGTGCTGAATGGTGAAAAATGAAACATGCCATTCATCACCGAGACATATCGTTGACTCGCAGGATAGAAAAACATACCATTCAGCGACTTTACAGTCTTGTCGTTGAGTACCATAAGGGAGAGAGAGACAAAAAAAATAAAAAGGGAGATTGACTGAGAAAAAATAAACTAAAATGAAAATAGGGTGACAACAAAAAAAATATAGAGAGAGGGAGAGAACAATCAAATGGGCGACAACCAATATAGTTAACAATGGCCACACACTTCATCACATGTATCGCTAATCATTTACAAAACATGGAGGAATAAAATTGAAGCACGCGTGATTGCAACAACAATAAAATGAATTAAAATTATAAAAACATTACAATAATACACTTGAACATAAATTTAATCATTTTCACCTAAGAATCACAAAGAGGTTCACCGTAAAATGACTATGATATGTACAACCAAATTCCTATTTATCAAACGTAAAAAAAATATTCGTCTACATGAACGAAAAGTACATCGCCCATAAAAAATTATCCTTTGTAACAAATGATAATCTAATAAACTTCTCGAACTCATGTAGAAATTTGTTTGGAAGTCCTAAAACTAAATGGAGTAAAGAAAACTCGATGACATTCCCACAATCCATCCGTGTGTTCCTCCATCACAATCAGCTCACTCAATGAACTCCCGTGCCTACAACAAAGAAAGAAATGCAACAATGGAATTGGTTAAAAAATTACTTACATTAACGTGTAATTTTGGTGGGCGAGTAAATGGGAGAGGGAGAAGGGGAAAGTGAAACTACACAATTTTGAGTGTAGAGAAAAAGAAATGGGAGAGGAAGAGGGAGATCAAGAGTTAGAGAGTACGGCAATTTCAACAGGAGAGGGAGAGGAAGAGGGAGAGAGGGTAGAGGGTGAGAGGGAGAGGGAAAAGGAAAGCGAGAGGGAGGGAGAGAGAGTAGGGAAGGGATAGGGAAAGAGAAAGGGAGAGATAGCGGCAAATAGAGGGAGCGGGGTGAGGGAGAGGGAGAGGGGGAGAGAGCAAGTGCGGCACACTGAGAGAACATAAAATTTTGAACCTTTCAAACATCAATGTCCAGAAATCGTCAATGTCAGATTTCTCAAAATCCATTTACCACATTGTCAATTTTTTCAAATTCCAAAATCACCCAATTCAAAATCTGAAAATTGTAAAATTCCTACCTTTTAAAATTTCACCCTCTAAAATTTAAAATGTTTTAACCGTACATTCTAAAAATGAACAAAAAAAAAAAAAACAACTACATTTTTAATTTTTTAATGCATATTTCCACTAATATCCAATTACTTTTCCTGATTCCCTTGGTCGTTTTCCACTCCGAAATACCGTATTTCCCGCATTATCATCGTTACTTATTTCCCTTTCAATCGTCTTCCTTTATTCATCACGAACATTTATGAGGGACTCGGTCGCTTTCCAATATCATTTTAGAAATACCATATTTGCGACAGACTCCGGACTAAGCCGGTTCCGTTTTACCGTTGCAATTTGACCGACAACTGAAAATACCCGCTCTGTTAGAGCCGAAGTAGCGGGTAGAGCTAAAGAGCTCTATGTCAGAGAAAGGTGACATTTTCCGGCCCACTGTTTCAAAGGGTTCTCCAGCTCATTCTCGGAATGCTCTAAAAATTTTGTAGAGTTGGAATTCATGAAACAAGTGTCCTTGTACTCATCATGAGTGAGGTCATGATCAGAATTTGTAGGACCTTCCATTCCGGACGTCGAACACATCGGTATCCTGTTTTTAGCGTCAAGAAAATATCATCATCATCTTCATTCTCAGTAGCCACCATTTTCATGATAAACATATTTTCACTTTCCAAAATTCCACCGTCGGCACCAACCTCTAAAGCTTGAGAAATTAACACCTCCGCGTCAAACTTTTCCAACAAAAAATAGAGTATTTCTTGCCAAACTTCATCTTTTTTGAAAGAAGACAAAAATGCAAGTTGTTTTGTCCGAGGATCAAATGCTGAAGCAATAAACATTTTCATGGGAAGAGTCACAAGCTCAAGTGTGCCAAATTGGGTTTCAAAATCAGAAACCATTGCGGATGCAATTAAGCGAATTGCCGAATTCTTATCATTTTCAATTCAGGTGTCAAAAACCACGTTCTTCAAATCCATAAGAAGTGAGTTAATAATAATAGGAACCAACTCAATGTGACATAAATTTCTCCTTCCAAAACTCTTTGAGCCACCATAAAAGGCCTCAAAAGAGTCACTCCTCTTTCAATTACAATCCATCACCCATCACTAAATTTTGCATTTATAGGAACCGTTGTATTCATCAAAGCATATAATGGTTCCTTCAAATGTAAAATTGAAGCAAGCATTATAATAAGTAGACCACCACCTTGTTCATACATCAGACACCAATGATTTCCACTTAATTCCTAATTAAGTTGTAATTTTTGAGTATGTCATTTGCTCTCGGGGAGCTCTTATAAAATCCAACTAGATTCGTGGCAGTTCTCAGGTGTGCTTAGACCTGCAAATAATTTCCCCGTGACCAACTCTAGGAGGTGGTCAGCACATCCTTGCCAATCACACGACATACCTTTACCCGCTTTTTTCATGGCATACGTAGTGTGAGTCACACAAACTACCACCGCACTTTCAAAAGTCATGTACCTTGCCAGCATGTCCTTATACTTCTTTGTTATGACTTCTTTTGTGTGACTCCCCGGGATAAGGGAACACCCTAAGCATACATCTAAGAGATCCCATTCTGAATTGATAAAATGGGCAGCTAGTTAACAGTAAGACTCATTAGACACTAAAGTCCATGTGTCTATAGTTACACTTAGGGTCTCCCTTTCAAGTAATTTTTTTAAACTTCAATAAACCTTTATGCTTATCTCCTCCATTTTGGACGTTATTCCACGCCGATCTAGGATCGATGTCTTCGGTTCTAACCCTTTGATCATCTCACAAAACTCCACGCTCTTTGCCACACTTAGCGGTTGCGAATCCATAAACTATCCAGAAAATAAGCTTGTCTTTAAAAGAGTTGGCAACTCCCTTATTGATGAAGTCCTCGAGTGCTCTTGGTTTCTCTTCAATCTTCTTCAGTTTTGCGGCTGCAAACATATTTTTGTGCTTATGCTTTATGTGCAACACTAAGTTTGAAGGGCTCAGTGATTTCTCGGTAGCCACAGGCATGTCACAGTGATTACAAAATGCCTTATCTAAATGCCTGCCATCGTGCAAAACCTTAAAATACTGCCATACTTTTGATACTGCCATTTTCGGAATGCTTTTTTAGATTGTTTGCATGCTCTTTGATTTTTTTTAAGTTCTCTAATTCTTTGACATTTTGAATGTCTTTTACCTCCTCATCAAAAGTTTGTGTTCCATCCTCCTCTCCTCCAACAATTTTATGATAATCCGTTAAATGAAAAAATATATAATTTTAATTTTTGACTATTTCATAAAAAAGTAGTTTTTCCTCAAATACGTGTTGCCACGTTATAATAGGTTTAAAAATATGGTGGCTGTAAATGGCGGCAGTTTGACAGATGTTGTAACAAGATTTCCTACCTCTCACAAAATTCCATTACTACAACCAATTTCAACCACACACTCTATACCTTGAAATACACACATTTCCATTGGACAACACTCACATAAAGATCAACTTTTAATTAGAAGAAGCTTCAGTCCACATGACATTTAGCTTGGTCTCTTGCCCACATGGCTCAACCCTTCCTTCAAAGTATTTTCCACTACCCTCAACTCTTAAAAAAATATATCTCTTAACTACTAAAACACTTCTCAGTTAGTAAGAGATTTCCGTGCAAAATGTCATTACTCCAATTTGGTATTATTTGATTAGAACCACGATTCGTCATAATTTCCACCAAATTTTCCAAAGAAAAAGATGCCTACTTTTCTTTTCGACTTCACCATTTATCCATCATCGCCCGGGACCAGCCAAGCCACAATGAACACTCCGTTGAACAGGCTTTTACATGGGTCAATCATTGATCAGCGAAGACCGACCAATGCAAAAACGTTTGACGAATTCAAAAACGTGCAAAATCTCTGACTAACTACGTAACATTTATAACCAATCAAATGCTACCTTTTACTACGTAACATTTATGTGCAAAAGTGCGCGCGAACTAAAACGCGACTTCACATGTTCGCGCGTCACAAATTTCACACGCAAAACTACCTAATTAACTTACAAAATTTGACTTATGATGTTTCGTACTAAAAATAGTACGAAACGAAACATCATGCATACCAAACGAATATTAGTACTTTATCGAGCGCACGCTGTAAAATACGCTACTAATTTGACCGTTAACTCGCTATAACGAACACTCATTTGTTATTTTGACCTCGAGTTGTCGCTTAAATACACCAATCGTGATAACTTTTAAAGTGCCACTCCAAATTGTGCAATTCTTTCCTGCACGTCTACCAAATTTATAACTCTATATTCGTGACACCTAAATACCTATTTACCATTTAAATACCCATTTACGAACAAGTTCACGTTACCGATGTGTTCATTTGTACATCTGTTTGTTCGTTTGTACATCTGTTCGTCTTTTTTTCGAAAAATGTTTGATTCACATTTTTTACAATGTATTTTATATTTTTCGTTTCGGTAGTATAGTTTTAAAACTATAAAGTATTATTTTATATTTGTCTACATTTTATATGCTGCGCTGTCCGCAATATTTTTCAGTTAAATAGTCACGAAACAGAGTCTTATATGTGGCATACCGCGCTATTTAATGGACACTGTATAATACAGTATAAAATAAAGAACTATAGAATACGTACTATATATTTTGAAAGTTATCGCCGATATGGAATTTGTTGGTCCCAGACCGATATATCAAAACCTCTGACCATTCGGTAATCGATAACTATCGGCATCAGTGTTATCGTGTTAAATTTTTTACCGATACACAACACTAGTATTTTGGATCTACGTTTATATCTGTATTGTACTCCCCTTCGACCGGATAAAATAGAGGTCAAATTTTGATGAGTTCAACATTTAGTGTTATAAAAAAGGTAATTTTCATTTCAACATTTGGCAAAAGTTTGTCAAAAAATTATGTTTCGTGTATTGTTAACAAAATTCAAACAAAATTTGCCAAATTACGGGTAACAAAGGAAAATGGGAGGAGGGAGGGGGGGGGGAGGGGGGAGGGGGGAAAGGGAGAGGGGGGAGGGGAGAGGGGGGAGGGTGGAGGGGGAAGGGGGGAGGAGGGCGGGGGAGGAGGTGTAGGAGATATTCTTGAAAATGAGGGATTGAGAGAAAAACATAAAAAAGGGAAAAATAGGTTGGAAAATAGGGTACAAAAAAGGGTTAAATGGGTTAAAAAAAAAAACCATAGCTATAATATAAATCGGGCGGGGAGAGATTTGAAAATAGGGGTTTGGAGAAGCTTGCGGTTCTGAAAATATTAGAAAGCAAAATTTTAATTTGTTTGGGAAAAAGGGCAAAATGAGGGGAAAGGGAGAGAAGATGGGGAGGGAAAAAAATGGGGGGGGGAAAGAGGAGAAATAATGGGGAAGGAGAAATAATAGTGGGGGAGAGAAGTTTGAGAAATAAAGGGAAAAGGTAGAAAACCAAGGGGGAGGAAGGAGAGGAAATAGGGCAAGGGAGAATATACAAGAGTGGAAGGGAGTAATTATAGCGGGAAAAGGAAGTGAGAAGAAACAGGGGCGAGGAAGAAGAAGTAAAGGGGGAAACTTATGTGAAATTCTTACATAGTTTCAAAAAACTGCCATGTAAGTAACAATGGTATGCACAACAAATGTCAAATTGTGACGTCCTACCGTATGCCATCCCGTGGAGAACTTAATGACGAAGTTTAGTCAACAATTCATGAACGTCACACTACGTTGCCACTTGCGTTAGGGTTTTGGGTCCAATTCCACTTTTGTGGTCACGTTCGCTGAAGCACCGTCAATTTAAGAATAAATACAATTTTCTATAGTGTAGTGGAGACTCCGATTTTGCCTATACCTTCACCTACAACAACTTTTTAGAGGCGCTACCTACGGTTAAATCGAGTGTTTGTTTATGTCTATGTTCCATGCTCGAGGTTTGTGCTTGGCTACAAGCCCAAACCATCTTTATTGACATTTTGTTTATGGTCTAACCAGCTTGCATCTGCTTTACCCTTACGTTTGGTTTTGCCCCACCTCCGCTTTTGGGGGAAGAGCGTTGTGTTTGCAATCAACCTATCTATGCTAAATGGATACATTTACTTCACTACTTGCATGGTTGGGAATGAACTAACGCACATGATTCGGTGCGAGATGAAATTGTTACATTGACGTTTAAGGCGTGCGACACAAGCAAGATGCATCTCATACCCCCTCCTTGCCTCTAGTCTATGGTTTTTTAAAACTTTGGAGTATTTCCCCATGGCGGTGGGAGGACCCTTGGAGATGTGGTCCTCATAAACTCGAATCGGATGCATGTTTTATCACACGGGGCATTGCATACAGATGTAGCGGCTCTTGATGATAGTGTTACCAAAGAAAGTGATTAATTTCATCGACACCCAGCGGATCAGTTTGGCGCGGATCAATTTGTCTTTGTGGTTTGAGATTTTCGGATCTTTCAACAAATCCTTCGACAACTTTCATCCAAAGGACAACAGAGCCTATTACCTACCTTATAGAAAACCTATGTGGGCATTTGTACTATAAATAGTGTGGATTAGAGTAAGTACTAGTAATGTCCACCATCCTTACAGACCCGTATGGGCTTTTTTACCATGAATAATGTGGATTGTGGGAAGTACTTTTATTTTCAAACGTCCTTACAAAATTGTGTGTACATTTGGACCATCAATAGTGTGGATTTTGGGAAGTGCTATCTTTTTCCACCCTCCCTATATACTCGTGTGGGCATTTGTCTAAATAGTGTGGATTGTGGGAAGAACCAACATTGCCACCCTCCATCGAAACCCGTGTGGGTATTTGTACCATGATTAAGTTACGTTAAATGGGCATGCAACCTAACACGAGTGTTTTGAATTGTAGCCTTTTGTTGATAATCGTTTATTTGACCTACTGAAAATCAGTATATTGGTTCAATATATCGATAAGGGTATTAACGCGATAAACGATTGATGTATCGCGATAAATTACCTATATATATATATTGGAATGGATTGTGAAAACTTTCTTCAAAGCACCACCCCCTCACCCCTCTGTCGCGATAACTTTCCAACGATTTTTTACATTATTTTTGTACCACATTTCCTTATTATGGTAAGTACCACCACCCCAAATCTACATTATTCGCGACAATTTTTGCTGGTTTTAGAGCTATATATATTGACACCTCACGGTTAGATAACCGATAATATTGGGTATAAGATTTGTCACATTACTTTACAATATAATCATAGAAATAATGTTTCATAAGGCCGCATAACCTTCCAAATTAAAATCATCATCTGTCAATTAATGTGCAAAAAGCTAATAAATATCATCAAATGCGTGCAACAAATTCAATCAAATTCGACAATATTATAGTCAGTGGGATGTTTTCGGAGGTGTAATAGTTAGGTTAATATTTTAATAATCATTGCATGGTCTACAAAAGCCATCAGAAAGATCGTTTTTCCATTTACACCAAGAATTGATATTAATAACATGTAAATTTTTCACTCCAAAAAACAACGCACTGTTGTTGGTTTTTTTTCAGTCGGGAAACTGTAGTGAATCAAGGAAGTTCCACATGCGTCATCCCAAGTTGACGTAAGTCAAGATAAATGATACTTTTCAAGGAACTAAACAATTCAAAATAGGTGAGATGAAAAAACTATTAAAATTTGTTTTTGAACAGCTGAAATTGCTTTTGTACAAACAAAATGATTGTTTTTACTTCATGATGAAAACACCATATAACCAATCCCCAACTTATTTGACATGGGAATCATTTAGCATATTTGAAGCCTTAGAAACTACTTGCAATGGTTTTGTAGTTTTCATCAACATATTCTTAAAAGGTGCTCATCAACTCACAAAATGTAGGAAAAGAAACCACCATTCCACAAAAAATCAATCGATTTTCATTTTATATGCATTGTTAATAGAGAGAGAAGATAAAAAAAGAAATTACATGGCAATAAACAATTTCAAAGTGACAAGAATCACAAATATATCATGTAAATCAGCCAATGAGAGTGTTTGCCCTCCTTTGTTTGTTTTTGTTTTCCCGAATCACATTCCAAATTTTCCAAACCTTTTTCTCATGACATTCAGAGAATTTACAAAGTGTGTAGCTGCTTAAAATTTCACATTTTCATTGAGCCCCGGATGTGATTAAGTTTTCATTGATTTGTGACAATCCCAAAAATTATATTTTGTTATTTTATGCGTTTCCTAATGTTTCAACAACCTTGATATAAATGATTCCACATCGTAAGACTTTTATGGTGACTCATATTTTAACTTTGTCATATTTTGATTCTTGAACTCGAATCAGGTACAAGCCTCTCGGTAAGCTTAGCTACATTTATGAGTGATTTACATTTACCGAGGTTGTTCATTTGCACCTGCTAGAATCTGGAACGCATATTCGTTTGCCAGTAACCCGCACTTTTCTAAGTGCAGCTGTTGTTCTGGCAAACTTGGTCATATTTTTTAACGTTTCATTTTAATCATCCGCAGCAAGACAAACCTGCAATTGAATTGTTGTCGTTAAAGTTATGGTTAGCAAAAATACGTTTGATAAAAAGAGGCAAATGAATATAAGGTCGGCTAACTTCATGAGTGTGATTTTTGACGGTTAGAGAATAAGAAATTGTAAATTTTTCATTTGTATGAAATGGCACAATATATCTGCATTTGCTACAATTTTGCACAATCTAGACGCGTTGCATAAGAAGTAATCACTGGAACAAAACTTGGAACATTTACGAAGAGATTTATTGACACGGCCACATCCCTTAATTTGTGAGCCTGTTAGTAAGATCTTTAGTAGTCATACAGTCATAGAAGAGATAAATTCCTCTGTTTCTCTCTCTCTGTCTCTCTCTCTCTTTTTTCTTTTCTCTCTCTCTCTCTTAAGCCCTTTCTCCCTCTCTCTCGCAAAAAAAAACTTTTGACGGGGCATAATATAACATTTATGGAAAGCAAGTAGCAAAAAACCTGGTATACATTACCTGGTAAACATTAACCTTCCCGATGACAAAAACAAGAGTCAACTCAATTTTTGCGCGTCTATTTACCATGAATTTGGTTATAAAATACGGAGTCACCCACGTTATTAGAGTTGAGGATTCTCACAGCTACTGGCCAAAAAAAAGAGCTCAGCTTTGAATTTCAACAATTTGAAAACAAATGATTGGGCTGTACCTGGTTATATTTATGAATTGATTTTGGACGAAAACTGTTATTTTTTTTGTTCCGAATTTGGTGGCTACATATCAGTATAGTGTAAGATGATTAACAAGAGTTGTAATCCAGAAGATTTCATTGTTGTTAGAGCTCAACCTTTATAAGGGTGGAGGAATTGGAGCCGTTGGGTTGAGTGCAGGTGGTGGAAGAGGAGAACGGGGGGGTGAAAGAGGGCGGGGAACAGGAAGGGGAGGTGATCTTAGCGGTGATGAAGGAGGAGGTGAAAGAGGAGGGCGGGTTGGTAGCAATGGAGGTGGTCCAAAACGTGGTGAACTTAGTGGAGGTGGTTTATTTATTACTGGAAAAAAAAACAAATCGTCAATGCTGAGAAAACCATATTTGTCAAATCCTTAGATCCCTATTTTTTGGGTAAACACAGTTGCTCAAGAATAAATCAATTATAGGATTTTTTTTATGGCTTGCATCAGTTTCCAAAAATTAAAAAGCTCCAGAGATAGTGAAAACATTTGTGCAATCTAATGAGAACTCTTAAATATTAGAACGCAACAAAAACAATATGATTCAAAATTCCATGGATATAATACTACAAAAATGAAAGTAAGAGAGGCATGAGACCACAACTACAAAAATTGTGTATGTTTCTATTGTTTCGAAAAGGCGATCCAATTTTATGTAGGCAGAATAGCCGCAAGCAATCGTACATTTGCAAGTGTATTTGCTTGCTGCATCGGTGTAGCCTTGGTTGCAAGCGCATTTCCGTGTCGTCCCATCCGTGCTATTGGAGCAAATGCCGTTTCCCCCACAAGGCCCTCCAACCTGCGTGGCATTGCAGAATGCTTCACATTCGCTTTTACTTCGTTGATTGCTGGGCCCGCATTCAGATGGGATGCTCGAGGCAGACAGACAGTTTCCGAGAAACCTGCCACAGTCAAGTTGTCCGTAGACTAGTACAACGGGCCCAGTGAAATAGTTGTTGTAAATAGAACTGTCACATAGAGAGACAGAAAGAATTTTGATTGAATTTTGATTATGCTTTGACAGTCACACTCTTTAATATGAATGTAGCACGTGAAAGGAAGGAAATATATTTTTGTTCTTTGTTTATACCTTTATGTTCAATAAAAGTTGGACGGTGACAAAAGGAGAATGAGAGAGGGATCTTTTTGGTCCTGGTCTCTTCTCTTACAAAAAAAAGAGTGCTTACGGACTTTTAGTAAATAACGGCATTTGGGAAAAATCCTTTTTAGATTCTTTCATTTCTGACCGCGACAAAATCATCTTGGAATGATTATTTTTATTTACACAACCTCGTCGACTTAAAGACACTAAGAACTACAACAAAACAGAAAAAAAGTAAAAACGTTAAATAAAAAGCAAATAAAATTAAATGCAAACGATTTAGAAAGAACAATTAAATAGGTAGTAAAATTGGAAATATGACAGTGCGTGTGACCCCACCTCCCCCCTAACCCTTCCACATGCGCCTTATCGTCCCGTTAATGTCTATATTTTAATGTATATATCCTATTCTCTCTCGCGGCAAGTATTTCCCTCCGTTTTTACCTCTACTTTCACATTCTCCTATTATAGCCACAATTTTTTCTTCCGTATGACTAACACTCTCTTCATGCTACTTTTCCTTTGATCCTTTTCCATACTTTCCTTTTCCTATTAAAAATCCGTCTCTTTCTAACCACAACACTCTCCAACTCCCCTTCTCACTCCACCTCCCCCTTCCACACTCTTTCCCACTCCCCCTCCCCGTTCCCCTCGCCCTTTCCCTCCCTCTCCCCCTCCCATTCCCCTCCCGCTCTCGCTCCCCCTCCTACCCCTCCCTTCCCTCGTCCGCCAGTTTCCCATTCACCACGCTGTTCTCCCACCACAAGTCCGCCTTTCTTTTTCCTCTCCTCCTATAATGCTCAGGGAGAGAGGGAGGGTCGTCCTTTTTAAGCTCTAGGCCAAAAGAGGATAAATGAGAGGGGAGGATAAATAAGAGGGGAGGATAAATTATCATTTTCAGCCTACATTTGACCTTTATCGTTACCTCTCCCCCCTTTTTCCCCCCCCCTCACCTTCCAATGGCACCCCAATACCAAGAGTAAACAGCATCACACTACACATGGTTCGTAAGAGGGGTGAGTGTTAGGTCACTTGTCACACTACATATGGTTTGTTGAGGGGATAAGGAAAAGTTCCCTGTCACACTACATGGTATTTAGAGCCGTACGGGTAAGCTCCTTTGGCACACTAAATACGGTTGGGGGGACTTTGCGAGTGAGCTACCCTACCACACTAACAGTGAGTAGAAAAGGGGAGGGTAATCTCCCCTTATACAATAAATATGATTTGAAGTAGGGGTGAAGGCAGGCTCTCTTGACACATTAAATATGGTTTGAAAGAGACGTGATGGTAAGCTCTCCCGTCACACGGAATATGGTTTTTAAAATGGGTGAGGGTTAGCTCCTCCATGGATGGGGAAGTGTAAGCTCTCCCATGACTATAAATTTGGTTTGGGGGAGGGGTGAGGGTAAGCTCCTCGGTCACACTAAACATGGTTTGCGGGAAGGTTGAGGGTAAGCTCTCCCGTCACACTAAACATAGTTGGAGGGAGGCGTGTGAGTACTAAATCCTCTGTCACACTAAATATGCCATATGGAAAGGGCGTGGTAAGCTCTATTGACACACTAAATATGGATCAGGCGTGGTAAGCTCTATTGACACACTAAATATGGTTGGGTGATCCAGTGAGCGTAAACTCCCCTTTCACATTTAAGATGGTTTGGGGGAGGCAGAAGAGTAAGCTCCCACGTCACACTAACTATAGTTTGTGGGAGGGATGAGGGTAAGCCTGCCGAACAAAGTCGAACTAAATTAAACTATTATATAAATATAAACCAAAAAACAAAAAAATGCACAGATTGAAAATGAAATTTCTATGGTAATTATTATTTAAAACTTCATAATCATTACCCTACAAAAAATAGTAGCGTTACCATTACATTGATTGGCATTCAACACAATTTTTGATTAAATTCTAACCCATTTTAGAAATTACAATTGGATTTGTGTAGTGCTAAGTCTTACATGTAATAGAGGTTTGTTAGTTGACCGATGGACGATGGAATGCTTCCACTCAATTGGTTGTTATTTAGCTTTCTGTAACGCCAACCAGCCCATAAAGTGGGTTGAATGTAAGCATCCATGTGGGAGAGGCGGGGGAAGGTGGAAAAAGGGAATGGGTTTAAGCTACCCAACCATATAAACTATTGCAATGGAAGTGACGGTCTCCCTTCCGCCTTTACCTTCTCCTCCCTTTGACCTTCTTCATACATGTAGTTAAATATTTATAAATCTAAAAAGCTTTAGGACAGTGGAGCATTGTGCTTAGAGATTTTGTAGTAAATATGATAAAAATCATACCAATTGGTAATTTCAAAACATCAAAAATGAGCTAACACATTTTCTACCATTAAGCACTCAATTGGGCAAAATTCTATCTCATTTTAGAAATAGCATTTTGCTTTGTGCTGGATTTTGTCTTACAAGTTGTAGAGGTTTATTAGTTGACTGATGGACGATGGAATGCTTCCACTCAATTCGTTGCCAGATAGCTCTCTGTAACGCCATCAACTCCATCAATTCGCCCACCCTCTAAATGCCTTTTGTTTGTTGTGCAGGAATATAATAAAATTAAAAAATTACCATTCCTCACTCTGTGACAAAGAAAGCTATTAAAAAATGTTAAATCTATATTTTGCTAGAAAATAGAAACATTTCATAGAAATATGCATGTGTTCATAAAAATATTGAAAACAAAGCACCATGTTTGGTCAATTCTTGTTTATTTGGTTCTTTGATCTTTTTATTTTGTATTTTTTTTAACAAAAAATAATCCGCCTTTTATATTTTGAATTTTGCTAATGTCTTGAAAACAACATGGTAGCCCAACACAACATGTAATCTTGTTTATAAAGATTCAAAATATCATCCTTCTTATCACAACTCTAGTTTTCCCCCTCCACTCTCCTCTCTCTAAGTCCGTCATCTTTTCTCTTCCTCGCACCTTTCCTCGCCTCCCCTTCATCCCCTCCCCTCCCTGACCACCATGTGTCATGCCCTCGTTTACCCTTGTATCCCATCCACTTCCCTTTTTTCCTCTCGACTCCCTTCCTATGCTCTCTACTTCCCCTTCATTCCCTCCCACACACCGTCTCCACCCTCTCCCCCCAACTTTACATTCTTTCCCTTTCCACCTCGCATCCCCAAACCCTCCCCTCCCTATAGCACCCCCCAGCCCAACCTTTTTTTTCCCTCCCTCCACTCCCCAACCCTCGCCCCTCCCCTACCTCTATTGCACTGTCCCGTCCTCCGCTCTCCCCCTCACCCGTCAACTCCCCCCCTCCACCCGTCTCCTCCCCTCTTGTCCTTTAACCTCTCTCCGTTGCTCCCTCTTCTTCCCTCCCCTTGCCTCCCCTCTCCGCCCATCCCATGCTTCCCCTCATTCCCCTCCCCTCCCCTCCCCTCCCTTCACACCAAGTAGTCCCCCCCTTCCAGTTTTCTTACCGTCCCCTCAATCTCGACCGTCCCCTCAATCTCGACCTCCCCCCTCCCCCAGTTCTATTTTACGCTCCCCTCCACTCCACTTTGTGCAGAATTAAATCTTACAATTGAAATAGTTTTTTCATCTGACCGATGCACGATGGAATGCTTCCATTCAATTTGTTATTCCATAGTTGTCTGTGATGCCATCCACACCGTCAATACCCCTTCCTCTTTTCATACTTATTTGATTGGACCAGAATATAGTTTTATATACTTAAGAACAAATAAACTTGAACTATTGTTAAGAATCCACCCCGCCAACACCCCCTTCCACTTTTAATACCTTTATTTTTGGACCAGAATATAGTCTTATATATTTAAGAAAAAAAGAACTTGAATTATTGTTAAAAATCCACGCTATAGACACCCCTTCCACTTTTAATACCTGTTTGTTTTGACCAGAAAATAGTTTTATATACTTTAGAAAAAAAAAACTTGAACTATTGTTAAGAATCAACCCATCAACACCCCTTCCACTTTTAATACATATTTGTTTGGACCAGAATATCGTCTTACATACTTCAGAAAAAATTAACTTGAACTATTGTTAAGAATCCAGTCCATCAACACCCCTTCCAATTTTAATATCTATTTGTTTGGACCAAAATTTAGTCTTACTTTTTTCAGGAAAATGAACTTGAACTATTGTTAAAAATCCACCCCGTCAACAACCTTTCCACTTTTAATATCTTTTTATTTGGACCAGAATATCGTCTTACATACTTCAGAAAAAATGAACTTGAATTATTGTTAAAAATCCACGCTATCGACACCCCTTCCACTTTTAATACCTATTTGTTTGGACCAGAATATAGTCTTACATAATTCAGAAAAAATGAACTTGAACTATTGTTAAGAATTGCATCCCATTAAACTGGTTGTTCCATTGTTCTTTGTAACGCCATCCACCCCATCATCATTGTTATACCTCTCCCGCTCTTAATGCTTGTACGGGAATGTAAGGTATTTAAGGAAAAAATGAACATGAACTATTGTTAAAAACATCAGAAGGGTTCTAATCTATATATATTCGCACTAGGGAGATTGACGGCTACAACTTCTGATGAATTTTCAATTGTAGATGATGGATTTGACACGTCCCACTCCCTTTTTTTAACAAACTTAACTGCATATAAATTTTTTGGTGATTTATTTCAAAATATTTAATGTTTACGCTTGCAAACGCTGTTTATTTCATTCTTGTATTTTGGATTTTGTGTTGTTAAAAAGATCATATATTTTTTTCAACATTTTTTGATTCTATCACTTTGTGGTTGAAAAAAGCATCAATAAATTTTTGAAAAAATATCCAACACCACCCCTAAAATACGTTTTTCTATTTTTTTTCAAAATAAAAACTATTGCGTGGATATATGCGATGCTTTCCCAAATTCTGGAAAACAAAGCACCTTTTTCGGATGATTTATGTTCATTTAATGCTTCAAATTTTTAGCGATTACTAATTGCAATGTTTATTAATGACTTAAAACCTTCCACCGATGTTTCTAAATATTGTTGAAATTTTGAAAATACACAACAAGCGTGGAGCGATATGGTGACCTAAACCTTCATCTTATCTTGTTTCCAAGACATCCAAAGTTTCACCTTGCATATCACTTTTCTAGACTCCCGCCTCCTCTTTCCTCCCTCCTATACCGTTGTCATTTCAATTCCCCTCCTCTCCCTTTGCCTTCCTTACCCTCCCCTCTCTTACCGTCCATTCCCCTTCCCTCCCACCCCCCACTCTTTTACTGCCAACCGATCCTTTAATCTTCCCTGCCCGTCCACTCCCCTCCTTGTCGTTCTCCTCCCCTCCCCTCCCCTCCCCCTCCCATCCCCTCCCCTCTCCTCCCATCTCTTTCCCTCTCCTTCCACCCACTCACCCCCTACATTTAACCTCTCATCCCCTTCCCTCCTCGCCAAAATGGATGTTGTAAGACTACTGAACAGTTTTCTCAAGAAAATATTTTTTTTTTTTTTTTTTTTTTTTTTTTTATGAAAGGGGTGGAGGGAGAGACAGGGAGAGGGTTAGACAGTGAGACGGAGAAGGGTAGAGAGGGAGGCCGGAAAGGGGAGAGGGAGAGGCAGGGAGGGGTAGAGGGAAAGGTAGGGAGAGAGGTAGTGTGAGAGATGGGAGGGATGGGTAGAGGAAGAGATGGGGAAGCGGAGAGAGAGGGACAAGGAGGGGTGGAAGGAGAGGTGATGATTGGTGAAGAAGGGAAGAACAGGTAAGGGGAAATAGAGGGCTAGGATAGGAGAGCGAGGGAGAGAGTGGGAGTGGGAGAGTGATGCCGGGTGAAGAGGAGGGGGGGAGGAAGGGTTGTCGGGCGGGAAGAAAGGGAGTAACAGAAAGGGGGGGAAGAGAGGATGGGTGAGAGAAAAGGGTGAGGTAGGGAGTCGGTGGGAGAGAATGACAACCTGAAGAATTGATAGATTTTTAGAGGTTTACCCTATATATATAAAAAAAATACCCTAAAAATATATATGTATAATCTATGTATATAGCTGTATATATATATAGATATCTTTATGTATATCTGTGTTTATATCTGTATACCAATGCATTTTATTTTAACCTACTTATATACATTTTCCCCTTTTATGCCATACATATCATACACATAACAATAATACATAATACCAACATTTACCAATTTTAGTTTATTTCCCCTTCCCCTTTCTTCCTTATTATTTCCCGGGCAGATCCTGGTAACGTAGTTGTAGTTTTTTTTTTTATTATATATATACATATATATGTATATGTATATGTATATGTATATGTATATGTATGTATATATATATATATATATATATATGTGTATATATATGTATATACATATATATATATATATACATATACATATATATACATATATATTATATTATAACAAATTTGATTTCTGAATGGATGATAAATCGTAATATCCATCATGCATAGAAAAAAAGTGAATTAAAAAAAGTGGATACCAGTCAAACAAATATATAAATAATTTTCCCCAAAACCAAAACCAAAAAATCCCAACACCCAAAAGACTTTCCTCCTCTCCTCTTCTCCCCTCCCTCCCCACCTTGTACTTCTCGCACACGATGATGACCTTCTCCGGTCGAAGAGCAAAATATCTCTTATCCCTCACCGGCCTCAAAACCAAAACCAAAACCTAAAATCATAAAAAAAACCCCAAAAAAACCCCGCAAAAACCCAAAAAACCCCAAAAAAAACCCCCAAAAAAACCTCTTCCTCCCCTCCCCTCCCCTCCCCTCCCATCCCCTCCCCTCTCCTCCCATCTCTTTCTCTCTCCTTCCACCCACTCACCCCCTACATTTAACCTCTCATCCCCTTCCCTCCTCGCCAAAATGGATGTTGTAAGACTACTGAACAGTTTTCTCAAGAAAATAATTTAGGGTTTATAATAATTAAATAATATAGAGAGAAAGAGAGAGGAAAAGAAACAAAGGGTTGGAGGTGGAGTAAAAGGTGCGTAGAGGGTGGAGGGTGGAAATGCAGGGTTGACGAGGGAGTTAGAACTTTAAAAAGGTGGTCTAGAAATAGGTGTGGGAGGTGGGGGAGTGGGGAGAGGGTAGGGGAGGGTAAGATACCTCGTGGTTTATCTTTTCAATGATTATTGTGGTTCATTCGATCGTTTATTTGTTTTTTTTTTATTGTGAAGTATTTTTCTCATATACGACAAAGGAGAAAACGGGGAGAAAAAGGGAGATTTTTTGCTTCACAAAAAGAAAAGAGGGAGGGAGAAAAGGGGAGGGGAGTAATGGGTGGTTGCTCCCCCTTGTTGGTCATTTTTTGAGAATTTTGAAGTATCACGCTAATTATGGATAAGGAGAGTGGTGAAGGTAAACACCCAGTCGCACAAAATATGGTTTGGAGGGGTGGCGGTAAGTTTCCTATCACATAACAAGGCTTGGGATAGAGGTGAGGGTAAGCTCCTTTGTCACGCTAAAAATGATTTGACGGAAGGATGAGGGTGAGCTCCCGCGTCACACTAAATAGGTTCTACGGGAGGGGTGAGGGTAAGCTCCCCTATAACAATGAATATGGTTTGGGTGAGGAGTGAGGGTAAGCTCCTATTCACACTAAACATCGTGTACGAGACCAGTGATTGTAAGCTTCCCTATCACAATAAAAATGGTTCAAAAATGAAAAGAAAGGCAATTTTCCCCTAGTATTGTTTGGGGAAGGGATAAGGGTAAGCTCCCTTGACACCCTATATATGGTTTGCTGGGGGTGGGGGTAAGCACCCTTATCACACAAAACTTGGTTTGGTAGAGGGTTCATGGTTAGCTCATGTTCACGCTAAATATGCTTAGCGGAAGTCACACTAAATATGGTTTGGGCACGAGATAAAAGAAATCTGCCACCTTTCACACTAAAATGGTTTAGAGCAGAGTTGACGGTAAGGTCCCATACAAAATATGGTTTAGGGAAGGGGTGAGTGTAAGCTCCCTTGTCACACTAACTATGGTTTGGATGACTGAGCGTTAACTCCCTTGTTACTATAAATATTGTTTTTGGAAAGCTCTAGTCTCACTAATAGATAATTCTGTGAGACAAAGGAACTTGAGAGGAACTTTAAAACTGTAGCATGGCCGAGAGTCAATAAGGAAACGGCAGCGGAAGAATCTCTCTTTGGTTTAACGACAAGGGAGTCTCTTCCCTCGTTTAAAGACGAAGTAGTCTCGTTGCTAGTTTAGCGGTGAGGGAGTCTCCTCGCTACTCTTACCATTAATAGCGTGAGAGTGGAAATGAAGTTTGATTAAACTACGCGTGTAGTCAAAATAGCGTTGTACGAACCAAATAAGAATCTTGGTACGACAACGTGTGGAAAGATCTATTCAAATCAAATGGAAGATCGAATGACAACCGAAGCCACCAAAACACCGGAATGGTCATGCACGGACATGAATTACTCGCTGCCAGATACGAAGATCACACAAACAAGAACCGCCTTTGACTTCCAATTGGGGCTAGATTGACAGTAAATTCTTGTCGTGTACATAAATTAATGTCAGTCTTCTAACTTGAGGAAACAAACGTTTGCCTGTTTGTTAATTAGTTTAAAGTGTGAGGTTTCGATTTCTTGGATTTGGGATTTATTGGGTTTGTCCCGCACCATATAGGTTAGTTTGCGTACATAGTTACCATACTATGCATGAATCTGATTGGCTCGTAGGTAGTATGCTCTCACCGAGGATAAAGTTTAGGACTTAGTGTATTTTTCAAGATGTCTCACTCATGACATCTTTTCCAACATAGGCGCCTTTTGGAATTTTCGGGCTCTAATATCTTTTGTTGTGGTGGATCAATTTGCATGAAACGTTGCAGACGTATTTTATAGGATAAATCCTACACATTACTATAGTTTGAGGTGTTTCTGTCACAGTCTCTGCATTTGGCAGTGTCTCAAAGTTCCTCTTCGGAAGGTGTTTCTAAGTTACTTCTATTTTGAGTTTGGAATGGCATCAACCTCCACAGTTGCACCGTCTATTGCAAAAAAAACAGGTTACGAGCACACCTTTATCGATACCTTTTTTCGACGGCACTGAAGAAAATCTATTGGGCAATTGTGGATGGATGGACCACGTTAGAGTCAAATGCAAGTTGAAAGGAGTCCGGTGTCTACAGATCAGATGTTGATCTCCAAGGATCTCGGAATAGCACATTTTTAGATGAACAAAGCTTTGAAGATTTGGAAATCGTTGAAAGACATGTTTGTGAAGATAAACATGCAACATCGAATGACAACAAGGTACCATAGTTGAGTACTGTAATTGCAAAAGGAAGTCGATATTTGAAAACGCTTGCTCAAGAGGCAATTTTCACAAATATCCGGCACTATATAGAGGCTTCAGCCCATGTGTGTTGGCATCCATTCTATTTCGACAACCTTAGGACCAATCCACCAATGCAAATCTACTACACAAGTGGACAGTGCGTGGTGTCCAGTGCCTTAAGGCAAGTCACTTTCATGGTAGATATAGATGGTAAACGACAAGAGATAACTTTGCATGATGTCCTATATGTTTCAAACCTTCAAAAGATATTGTTTTCTACATTTTTAGCTGAAAGGAAGGGTTTTCAAGTTCTTCTCAAAATGACTTAATGACTAAATGGTTAATAAGTAGAGCCACTAGTACTAGAGGTCCAAATGATATGTATAGGATGGACTAGGAAAATTTTTGTGACAAAGATGTTCTCCACTTTGGCGTCACGTCTTAATGATTTGTGGCATAAAACATTGGGCCATGTACATCATAAAAGCATTGAGAAGATGGTCAAAAATGGAGTTATAAAAGGTGTAGATTTATCAGAAAAGCAAGCATAAATATGTGATTGATGTGCAATTGGAAAGATCCATAAATTTCCTTTTCCATCAAAAAGTAGCCATAGGTCACCAAAAATCTTAGAATTGATTCACTCGGAAGTGTGGGGTTCGACCAAAATTCCATCAACTCGAGGGTTAAAATACATGCTAACCTTTACTTATGATTTCTTTGATTATACAAATATCTATTTCATAAATAAGAAAAGCAAAGTCTTCTCCCTTTCTAAAGATTTCAAAAGGTGGAGTGAGGAGATAAATGGAGTTCCCATGTTGGCCCTTAGAGCGAAAAATGGAGGGAAGTATTTGTCATAGGAATTTATCACCTACCCAAAGACCAATGGTATAACACATCTTTTTTTTGGTCAATATTCCACAAAGCCAAATGATATAACTGAAATATTAAAAAGGAAATTAAGTGAGAGTGCAAGATCCATGGTAGTTGATAAAAGATTTGATTTGAAAGTTTGGGCTAAGGCACTACACTTTGCAGTTTATATAAGAAATAGAGTGGAATCAAGAGCTATAAGGAAAAAGACCCCTAATGAACAATGGAGAGGTATTAAACCAGTTGTTAGTAAATTTAAAAGTATGTGGGAGTTAAGTGTTGATACACAAACCAAATGGAAAATGGAACCTAAAGTTTTGCAAGGAATATTATAGGGCTATGATGATATTTCAAAAGGTTATAGAGTTTATGTTCCAAAAGAAAATATTGTCACCATAGCTAGGAACATCTTTGTTAAAGATGAACAAAAATTAGTGGATATTTTTCAGGTGACAGTTGACCAAAATATAGAAAATGCCACTGAACGTGTAATACTAGATCAAAGGACTTTTGTAGAAAAAACTGGAAATCAACCGGTTAACCAACTACAACAACATTCTAGACCAACTCCATAAATGGTCTTGGAGGAGGAACCCAGACCCGTACAACCCCCTCAATTCAAACCACCGAATTCGGGGAAAGACAAGTTGCCACTAGATCAGAAAGCTATATGCCAGCTCAATGGAGCCACTCACCATTCAAGAGGCATTTCCAAAATTAAAAATTGATCGCAACAGCCAATGATGAAACAAAATCCATCATGGAGGCACAAATATGGGAACGTGTGGAGTTGCCCTTAGATTGAAAGGCCATTAGAAATAAGTGGGTTTTCAACATAAAACTAAACCCAGATAACACAATAGAAAGATACCAGCCTAAGTTAGTAAGAAAGGGAACAATGAAAAGGAAGGGAATTGTTATGATGAAAACTTCTCAACTGTTGTTTGATTTCCAGCTGTTAGGACAGGTTTAACACTAGCAACTATTGAGACGAAATTACATCAATTGGACGTAAAAATTGCAATTTTGCATTGAGAATTAGAGGAAGCTATTTATGTGAAACAGTCACAAATCTATGTGGAAAGCGAGAAAGAAAATTTGGTGTAGAATTTATTAAAGTCACTGTATGGATTGAAACAAGCTCATAGGTGATGGAATGTGAAATGGATGAGTTTTTAACAATTTTAGACTTTATCACAATTAACGCGGACCATTCAGTTAACATATTGGAAGGCGAGGATAAAACATTTTTCATTGTTGCGTATGTTTTGTGATCTTTTAATCGTAGGACAAATCTTTGCTGGAGTTAATAAATCAAGAGAAGCTCTTAATTCCAGATTTGAGATGAAAGATTTAATGGGAGCCAAGGATGTTTTAAAAATTCAGGTAGAGAGACAGGAAAAACAAAACCATAAAACCGACACAAATAAAGGCCATCGGTAACCGGCTATAAAGGATCGAGACGGGAGATTGGAAAAGGAGTGCAACTCCCATAGAAATCACTCAAAAACAATAAGAAAAGCAAACCGACGCAAGAACCATTGTGCCCATTGTGGAGGACAGTCACGAGTTAGGGGAGGCATAATTTATATCCATAATTCTGTGTACTCAGATAATAGGCAGCGTAATCTATTTTATAAATCGCACGTGACCTAATATTGCAACAGCTGTGTGCTCTGGGTCGTAATCTTTAAAAATCCAAATAAAGCTCATAGGGAAGCAACAAAAAGAGTTCTAATGTCTCTTGTAGGATCCATGGACCTTAAGTTGACACTTGGCGGAAGCGAGGTAAAACTGCGTACTTGGATCGACACCATCTATGGAGACATGCACAGCGGCGATTCAATGCAAATTGGAAGCGGCATTTGCTATTGGATCAGCAAACTATCAAAGATGACTACATAGTTGACCACGTAGGCAAAATACATGGCAACCAGCTCAACAGTCAGTGAACTGCCTTAGGTGAAGTAATATCTTCAAGATTCCACTTTTATACAGTCTGATACTTTAGAGTGGTGCGATAATAAAGTTGGAATTGCATATGATTTTGGCCTAAGTCGCCACTTTAAAATTAAATAAGTGGATATTAGGTTACACTTTGTCGAAGAGGAAGTGATGGCAAGAGCTATCAAAAAATGTTGTTTGATTGTTGAAAGATGGTGGTCGATATCCTGAACAAGCACTACACCGCGCATCGTAATTAGAGTAATGAAAAAATTAGAGTAAAAAAAGAGAAAAAAATAATTAGAATAATTTACTCTAATTTATGTGATAGAACTGTTTCAGAAAGGAATTTACTCTAATTTATGCGGTGTACTCTAATTTGGCAAGTTAATATCCTCTACTGTAAATAAGGTATTCGTACAGAATCTGACAAAACGTACAGTTTATCGTCACTATGACGTTTTCACTGCGCGGATTGTTAAAACGCAGTTACATGATAATGGCCTGTATTAAATCATTATTTGTACTTTTACATTTATAAAAGTACAATTTTGCACGGACGGATGTCATCCGTACTCCACACTATTTAAAACGAACATATATTAGAATTAAAAACGCTAATTAAACTTTACCTTAAATAGAATAATGAAAAAATTAGAATCATTTACTCTATTTGATGTGATAGAGTCGAAATTTCGAGCGACCGAATTAGAGTAATTTACTCTAATTACGATTCGCGGTGTACCAGCTCAAATATTGAAATACTGCAGAAAAGCTTGTGGGTTAATTGACTAAGTGAGTCTAAATCTTTAGGGCAGTATTTTTTTTGGATAGCTTTACTCTCACTAATAGACAATAGAGTGAGAGAGGAACTATAAGAGTGTAACACTAAGAGTCTAGAAGCAAATGGCAATAGATAAATCTCTCTTTGGTTTAGGGACGAGGTAGTTTCGCTGATGGTTTAGCGACAAGAGAGTATCCTCGTTACTCCTACCATTTATAGCGTGAGAGTGTAAAAAAAGTTTGATTAACCTCCGTCTGTAGTCAAATTAGCGTTGTAAGAAAGAAAAATGAATCTTGCTATGAACGAGTCAGATTCACCTTTGTTATGGTACTTATGTACGTCAAAACTAACTATACGATGCGTAACATACGGACAAGCCTAACTAATACTAAATCCTAAGAAATCTAAATTTCACACTAATTAACTGATTAACAAGCGGACAAATGCTATTTTCATCAAGTTTGCCGACCGACAAAAAGTTATGTACATAACAAAAATTTACGGTCAATGTGGTCACCATTAGAAGTCAAAGGGGGCTCTTGTTCGTTCAATCTCCATATCCAGCAGTGAGTAATTTATGTCCGTACACGACCATTCTATTGTTTCAGTGTCTCGATCGCCATTTGGTTGAAACGATATTCCACGCGATGCCGTATCTGAGTATAGAGTTTAGGAATTAGAGTACACTAAGTTGTCTTGGTAATGAACTTTTCCAGCATATGGGATTTTTTGTATTTTTGGACTCTAATATCTTTTGTTGTGATGGATCAACTTGCATGAAACGTTGGAGAGTAATTGCATGGGATATATTCTACACAATTGTGTTGTTTGAAGTGCTTTTGTCACAATCACTACATTTGGCACTACTTGAAAGTTGTTGTTCTTTAGGTGTTTTTTAAGTGCTTCTTCTTTAAGTTTTTCAATGGCTTCAAACTCCACAGTTGCAACGGTTGTTGCATAACAAAACTAAATATGGATAAGGCGAGAATAGAAGGTATGCTTTCCCGTAACACTAACATGGTTTAGGGGAGGGGATGAGGGTAAACCTCCCTTGTCACACTACATATGGTCTAGGTGAAGGGTGAGGGGAATCACCCTTGTTACTCTAAATATAGCTATGAGAGAGAGGGGAGACTGTAGGGATGGGGATAGAGTTGTGGTATTAACACAGCCACAATAACTATGGTGTTAGGTTCGGTCCCCTTCTCCCCCAATTTATTGCCCTCCCTCACCCTCCGTTTTTCATCGGCCCCTTCCCCTCCCTCTCCCCCTCTCTCTCCCTCTGCCCTTCCGCTGTTATCTTTGCGTTCTTATCAATTGGAAAACTTTTGGAAGCGTTAAACATTGTGCATATGCTTTTCTATTAAGAATTATCCACGCAAAGTAGTTAATCATAATTTAATGCGCAACAAAAAATGGCAGATTCAGAAGGAAAAATTGCCAACAGATTTGTTGCCATGAAGTACATTTTTGAGGAAATTCTACCGCATTTTAGAAAAGCAATTGGCTCAGTGAAATAATTGGTCTTACAAGTATGTAACGTTCGTAAGTTGACATATGGAAGATGGAATTTTTCCACTCAACTGGTTGTTCCACATAGCTCTGAAACGCCATCCACCCCGTCAATCCCCGTTTCTACATGCCTTTCAGTTTTTTTGGATCAAAATATAATACTAGAAAAAAAAAGTAAAAAATTTTGTTGAGTGCATTTGTAGGGCTCTTATGCAAATTCACACTTATCAAAATGTAATTTATTTATGATGAATTTCAACTGTATTCAAATTCAATTATAGAACACGAGCTAACCTAATATGTTTCATTTTTGCGAACCCAAGTACACAATGAGGTTTGGTAAAGACAACTTTATTTTGCAAAATGTTTTAAATGTTCAAGATTACTCCTCAAAAGAATACCCCATTTCCACCCCGCGAGAGCATTTACCCCCTCTTTCTCAAACACCACGTTTGTCCCCCCCCCCCCTCCCTAATAACACGTCTTTTCCCCATCGCAACCGCCACTCCCCTTATAAGCCTTCTTATTCTTTTGTCCATCATTATCATACAACCTCACAACCCTTCATTTTCTTTTTCCCATATGATATGCAGTACATCACCTCTCCCGATGTCCTCTCACATTGCTAGTAGGTGTGTGAGGTTACCGATCTCTGGCCCAATTGTCCCCTTGAGTCCCTGGTTCATAAAAAATTTTCATGCTCCAATGATCTTCAAATGAGGTCTTTCTTTCCTTTCACCCTTTCATTAGTTGTTAAACGACTCCTTTTATTCCTCCCACATAATCTACACCTATGGACCACCATGATTGGTCGTTGAATGAGTTCATTCAATCATCCCCTCTCCCTCCACCCCAACCTACCCTCCCCCCTTTTCCCCTACCGCATTTAACATATATTTACGCAACCAGCGAGTCCCTCAATTCCTCCCCCATAACTTATACCACTCCACCTTCTTCCCGTCAGTCGTTGAGCTTCTCCATTCACTCCTCCCACCTCTAACACTTTCGCATGACACCTAAATAATTATTTTCACCCTCTTATTTTTGGTCTAGCAAGCCCTCAATTTCCCTCCTCTCACCTTTCCCCCCCTCCCTCCCACGTTGTCCCTTAAGCAACCCCCTTTTCACCGTGCCCCTTCCGAATTTCTAACTGCCCACTCTCTTATATACTAAAAGGGATATTTCCAAACCTCTGTCATCTGTTGTCAAAACAATCCTTTGTTTCCTCTTACGCAGACAACATTCCCTCCTCTCCCCCTTTCCCCCAGCATCCCTCTTTCCTTTCCTCTCCCTCCTGCCCTCCCCTAAGCCTCGGCAGCGCCCAAGCATCACCTGAGAGCACATTGCAGCACAAAATCTAGCCAGTTTGTGGGTACTAATTTAGTGCGGTTTTTAGTGCGAAATAGAGTGCGTGTTTTTCACAGGAAAGATTGCACGCAGCGATTGTCACTCACATATAAAGCACGCGACCGGAACGATCGCAAATGATACTACCGCTGCATCTAGTCGGCAGGAATCTCTCCTTGTTCACGATGGCCTTCCGCATCGCCCACAGCGCCGCCGCTGTAGCATCTGCACGGACAGGGGCCTCACGCGAGCCAATCAGAGCGACGAGTCACGCGTGTGAATGTAGACAAGGAGAACGAGCTGTGCGAAACAGTGAGCGGAGAGGGATGGAGCTTACCATCTCCTGCATGAATGGAATCAACCAGGGTAGGTGCCACGTGGAGGAAGAAAAGCAGTATGATGCACATCATGGTCATGGCGACGGCCATGGCTGAGCACTTGCCACGTAAGAAGGTTTTCTAAAATTATAGACACGGACACGTGACATTTTTTTTTTCTAAAGATTGTTCTAGTCTTAGTTTTAGTTTTAGTTCTAGTTTTAGTAGATCGAGAAAGGCTTTCACTTTAGTAATCCGTTGCAGGGAATCTTCAGATGTCACAAGAGGAAGGAATGAAGCCATCTGTACTTTGTACGATTCACATAAAACGGTCCACTTCTACTTGTCGGTTTTTGCGGTCTTGCTTACGACCCAAATGTACTTTTCATATGTCTGATTATATTTGTCGGTTTGAATGACGTCTGTACAACTGGAAGCTACACCGTGAATCGTTATTAGCTTTATGTACGCTATATCGGCACCCCAAAATTCTGACATTAATACCTTAAATATAATAAATTACACTATTTAAGGACGTGGACCATAATCTGCCACGTCTCCTGGCACTAAATTAGAATGAATGATGCTATTTTTTTCTTTACACTAATAATTTCTATACGCTAATAACAATTCAAGTTGTACACTACACCGTGAATCGTTATTAGCCTTATGTACGCTATATCGGCACCCCAAAATTTTGACATTGATACCCGAAATACAGTGATTGAATCTAATTTATCTTTGACATTAATTACGGTTATAGTAAAATAGCGTCAATGGAATGACCGTACTGTATTCATTAATAGTGTGGTGTACGGAAATTGTTTGTTCGTACAGCAGTGTACTTCGTTACCGACATCCGTACGGAAATACTGGTTAACTTATGTCGGTCGCATACAGAGCTGCGCTTAGAAAAATAACGGAATCCAGTTTCCAAAATAGGCGTTCGCATACATTTAGAAGTTCGTTTTTGTGTGTGTCAGTGTGAACTGATAACGTGTGCACATGCTAAAAACTGTCCATGTTACATAAACGCAGTGTTGCACACTTACACATGTTGATAGTTGAAGAAAGCTAGGACTAATACGGTGCCCCTTTAACTCTATTTTCGATCATGCGAGATTGAAAATCGGACGGTGGTATTTTTCTCCAGGAAGTCTGGAGAATCTCAACGAATTTTTAGTAAACATCTTTTGAAAAAAAAAAAAAAAAAACAGTACGGCCTAGTACGGAAGGGTACTTTTTCCAGTAAACAACCCCACTTTTCGCCTGATGGAAGGTTACCCTAAGAGGAAGGAATCACAATACTTCAGTTTTATACTTTGTACGATTCACATAAAACGGTCCACTTATATTTGTCGGTTTCTGCGGTCTTGATTACCGCCCAAATGTACTTTTCAGTACAATATGTCCAATTAGCTACAGGCTACAGTACAGTCCAGTCCAGTCGTACGCTATAGGCTAACTAAGTTTACTGTACGGTCGGAACAGTTGTCATGAGTACAAAGTGTTCACACGCGTGAAAGTGATGTGGATGACGTCAGTTGGCGGCGGCCTCGAGGTGGTCGTTGCGCGCACGGATGCTCGCAGTCGCCATGTGCCGACGACGCCAAGCGCCAATCGCGTCGACATCCATCAGCGTGACTCGCGCGATGCGGATGGTACGGTACGGTACGGTCGGTAAAGCGTGCAGTTGTTGGTCTTGCGTATGTGGCGGATATGGATTTGAAAAGTTTTGAATCGTACGGTTTTGTTTGATTTTATTTTGTATCGCTCTCTTAGTGCATGCTGATTGTGTCGCATTGAAAGCGATGGACTACAGTCGTGGACGCTCCACGTGGCGGTCATTCACGAAAAATGACGTGGGTCATCACAGATTGTAGACGTTGACAGCCGTCACGGGCATTGTCGACGTATACAATCGTCACGCCCTAAGTGACAATTTCGTTTGGTACACATAGGGACACCCGAAATCCGGGTCCGCCGGATCTGCGCTAAAAAACAAAAAATAATCTCTAAGGTTGAAGTACATAGAGACGCACCCTTACATACGAATGCTCTCAAATCTGTACGGAGAATCTTCGCTGTAAAACAAAGTAGCAGGACTAAGTTTCGGTTACATGCGAAAGTACCCTTAAAAGTTATATCTTTTCCCCGTACATACCTATCGGATTTCGAATCTGACGGTTGCTATCGAAAGGTAACATTCTCAGCTTCCGATTGGCGGTCTCAATTTGAAAATAGGACAAGTGTGTACGGAGAAAAGATGCTTTAGGTGGCGAAAAAATTATCAGCACTAAGGGTGGAATTCCATTAGGCCGTCCCAGTAAATGTACGGAAAATTCTACTGGCAGCGTTTACTGGAAGACTATTCCATTTTGTCGGGCCAGTAACAAACCTTCCTCAATTATGATTAGCGCCACGTAGGTTAGAGTCCAGATTTGAAAATCTTAAATAAAATCTTCAAACGGAAAGTCAGAACGAAATATCTGTACGGCCGGGGGTAGTTAATGATTCGTACGTAAAGTTTGCGGCCAGATTTTTGATTTTGAAAACGGAAATAAAAATTTCGAAACGGAATGGCAAAAAGACGCGGCAAACTTTGAAGGTCGCGGTAAACTTTGACTGTCGATGGATGTCAGACGGAGCGTGCGAAAAAAAAATCGGCTCACTTGCATCCAGCGTGGCAGGCGGCACATGGACCGTACGACGTAGGCACATGGCCTATACGACGTGTAAACCTGTGATCGCTTGTTCAAAGCAGATATTTTTTTTCTTTTTCACGTGTACCAATAGTACACGTCTAGTATCGCACAACTCTCCTCGCGAGGAGACTATCGTGACACTGGATGATGTGCGTGATTGCTTCGCGGATCTGAAAAAGTGGAATATCCAACGGCCATGAATTACGCCTACATCATTGGAGCTTTCCGACAGCTTTCCAGTAACGATTTTTCGTCTGACAAAAAAAAAATTAAGGTACGGCGTGGTACGAATATGTACGAACTTGTACGGCGTCCAGTAACGAACCACACTTTTCTTCTAATGGAATTCCACCCTTAACCGACTCTTGATTTTTAGCGACTAAGAGCGTTGTTCCATTAGGCGGTCTCAGTAAACGTCGAAAATTCGTTTACTGAAGCGACCGTTCCATTGTGTCGGGTCAGTAATCAACATTTTATTTGCGTAGCACAGTTTTATTGGTCCACGTCGTAGATGAACGTGATTCTGGTAATCTTTACAGAATCTTTGAAAGCAAGTTGCGACCACACATTTTTATCAACTAAGGTAAAAAGTGACTCGTACGACGTATTGAATAAAATTCGTACGGGCGGACGAAACTTAGGATTTGTAAAAACGTACGAAAATGTCAGAATGGTTAGTGGATGGCGACAGACGCGTGAAACAATATCCTCCGTCAAAGATTTTCTTGCGGCTTCCGGTGGCCTCGAATCCTCCCTGGCGGAAGGCACATGTCATGTGCGACGTGTACCCACCTGGTCGCGCGGTCATCGTAGATATTTGTTCACTTTTCCACGAGGCACGATGCAATTCGTTCAGGCGCTGAGAATTGACCTACTCGGGGTCACTTGTTGCGAACTGAAAGTGTCAGACGATGTCATATCCGATTATGCATCCGACGGTCCACATTAAAGCCCATAAACATGGAGAATCAAATCCCTCATTCAGTAGCCTTGTTTTTCTGACATTTTTTTTTTTTTGGTATGGCACTGTACGAAACAGTACGGCTTTCAGTAGACAACGTCATTTTTTCCCTAATGGAACCTTGCCCTAAGGGTAACCTTCCATCAGGCGTTCCCAGTAATTGTACAATCACGTTTACCGGCAGTAAAATTTGTAACACCCTTCTATCAGGCCATGCCAGTGAATGAGGTGTTAGATTGCGATTGGTACCACGTAGGGTCCTGCTGAGCCGCGCGATAATAATCATCATTTCGAAATGGACAAAATCGCAGTTGCGAATGTGTACGGGCACCCTTCCATCAGGTCGTGCCAGTTAATGAGGTGTTCCATTGCGATAGGTACCACGCAGGGTCCTGTTGAGCCGCCCGGGAATAATCATCATTTCGAAATGGACAAAATCGCAGCTACGTATGTGTACAGGCATACGCCGATGAAAATATCATAGAAGTCCCATGCGCATAACACGCACGGATTAAACTAACGATTAATACGTCAAGTGCGCATCAAACGATTTCGGAATTTTTAAATTCGTACCTTATTTTGACTTTCAGATTTCAAAACTTTTAAAAAATCAATACCCTAAAAAACTGAAAAGTTCAGTGAACTATCGGCGAGCGGCGGAATTTACGGCGCCTCCAAAAAGTTCAGCGAACTACTGTAGCGGTGAGCAGCGTAATTTAAGGCGCCTCTAAAATGTTCAGCGACATAGCGGCGAGCGGCGGAATTTATGGCGCCTCCCAAAAGTTCAGCGAACTAGCGGCGAGCGGCGGAATTTACGGCGCCTCTAAAAAGTTTTGCGACCTAGCGGCGAGCGGCAAAATTTACGGCGCCTCTAAAAAGTTCAACGAATCTAGCGGTGGAATTTATGGCATCTCCAACGGCGGTTTCCTTCTGAAAACAGAGTAGAGTAATATGCGCGCGCAAATGAAGCAATTTTTTTTTTTTATGTCAATACTGCTTTTCGTACAATCTGAGACGTACGAAATTTACAAAAATTACGAAACTAGCGAATACTACGTAGTTTCCGGAAAAAAGTCCAAATTCGTACGAATTGGACTTCTATGGAAAATATGTAGTAGCATCATGCTAATGTACAATCTGAACTTTCTTAGCATAGATGTCTCATGCACATAAAACGCACGCATGAAACGCCAAAAAATAACGAATATGCGCATGAAACAAAATCAAAATTTTTTAAAATGCGTTGACTTTCGTTGACTTCATACAAAAAAATAAAAATCAAAAAATATTAAAAAAATTAATAAATGACTAAAAATACGATGACAAAATCAAAATTTCAAAGTTCTAAACGAAAACCAGCGAGGACATTGTCTCTTCGCTGGACTCTGAATCGGCAACCAGCGATCAGACTGTCACGTCGCTAGCGATCAGACTGCCTCGTCGCAAGCGATCAGACTGTCTCGTCGCCAGCGATCAGACTGTCGCTAGACTCTGAACCGGCAACCAGCGATTAGACTGTCTGTTGCCTCGGCGCTGGCGCTGAAATCGTCGCCAGCGCCGAGACAGCGAAAGCACAACACCGGCGTCTTCCCGGCACCATGCCGGCACTTGCCCCTATTGCAACATGTTAACATTCAAAAATTTACACTTCGAAGAAAAAATAACCACTTTTGAATGTCAAAATTGAATAATGTCAAAATCACAATTGAAAAGAAAAAATCCATTTCTGTATGTCAACATTTAATAATGGTAAATTCAGAATTGAAGCAAAAAAATAACCATTTTTGTATGTGAACATTGAATAATGACAAAATCATAATTGAAAAAAAAAATCCATTTTTGTATATGAACATCAAATAATGATACATCCACAATTGAAGCAAAAAAAAAACCATTTTTGTAATCATAGGAGGGAAATAACTTAGTTTACACATAGAAAGTAACAAATTGACAACCTCGAATAGGGTTATTTCCTGTATCACTCTAGATCTAGTTCATCCATGTCTTCGTTAGCATCCTCTTCCACTATCTCCCCTTCCTCTTTCTCCCATGCTATCATAGACTCCTCATAGCTGACATCCCTAGTTTGATGTGCTAATCTGAGATTACTAAAGACCCACACTAAGTCATTGGCCCTTTTAGCTGTCAGCCTGTTCCGTTTTTTAGAGTGAATATGGTCATAAGTTGACCAATTCCTCTCGCATGAGCTAGCAACCGAGCATTTAGCAAGGACCCTAATTGCCACCTTCTGTAAAATAGGGGTGACAGCCCCAAATTGTTGCCACCACTTCCACCCTGGCATCTTCTTCGCACAAGTTTTTGTTACCTCCCTCCCAAAAATTCCCTTAGAGCCCGTATACTTAGTCAGCTCAATATATGCTTCAGCTTGATCATCCACATTTGGTAACATCCTCTCAAGCATTTTCTGGAAGCCTTCCATGAGTTTCAAATTTGAATGTTGCCTATGGGCAACACTTTGGTACTCGCGATCGCGTACGAAGCCGGCTGCATACATGGGGCTATATGCCATCTCCCATCTGGCCAACCAAGATTTCTTCAACTCCTCCAAAATCTGCATTCTTTCGTAATTTCCCACTCTTCCATTGTTGGATATATTATGCAAGAATTGACCAATCATGTAGAACCCATGATAAACCTTCCCCACATTTGGTGTCCCTTTGTCACACTCCCGCATCAGTCGTACCACAGGCTCTAAAACTGTCACCGCCTCCCCCACTCTCGTCCAAAACTCTGAGCTCAAAATGTGGCCCTTGATTTTGGCCCCCTCGGACTTGTAAGCAGCCTTGCCAATCCACTGCTTATAGCCATCATCAAACATTAAGCGCTCGAGGATGTCTTTCACCTCTAAAAACCTCTAGAGCATGATAAAATTTGTAGCAAACCGGGTCTCTCCAGGTTTTAAAAGCCTAAGTGTAGAGATGCTGTTGAAGATGGCTGCACTCATGTTATGGTTTGTGACAAATTTCAAAACCTCCTTTGCCTCTCGGACATGTGTTGAAATAAAAGCAAGCTTACCCCAATCCTCCAACATCAAGTCTAAGATGTGGGCAGAGCATGGCGTCCACGTGAGGTTTGGGTACTTCCTTATGAGCAACAAGGCAGCTGCCTTGTTTATGAAGCAGAATCTGTAACAATTTGCACTACATGCTCCACTCCCACCGCAAGAACTCCCTTCTCCAACACTCCACAAATGTATTTGGCATCCTTGTAGTGCCTACTAGAATCTTCGGCCATGAGAAACATGTCACCTTTTGGGGTGACAGCTAAAATGTTATGAAGAGGAGTGTGGTCAATAGTTGTCCAGGCTCCGGTGACTTTCAATGACTCCATGTAACTCTCCAAATCATTAGTGATCGTCGCTTTGGCCTCACCCAAAAGTCTCGTTCTCATGGCATTTCGGTGCGATAACTTATAAGACTCCCTATCTCCCCAGTCTGCTTCACTACTGCCTTCAAACAAGGGTCATCTAATAGAGTGAATGGCAAGCCATTGGTAAAAAAAGCTTTAGCCCATGCTGCATCTATCTCTTTCAGATTATACTTATTAAAACAACTCCTTATACTTATTAAAACAACTTCTTATTTTCATCTGTACTCCTTGTACCTTATCCAAAGACCCTGTAAGATTGTAAGACTTCCACTTCCTGTAAGTTGATCTAAAACAGATCTAATACGTTTTTTAGAACCTTGAGAAGCCTTGTCTGTTTGCATAACACGTAGCTCTGCCTCTACCTCATTCACACATAAATTGCAAGTCCTAATGCCTCCACTCTTCACATTTCCAATAATGTGGTTTCTAATTCGAGTGGCTTGTCCATTATACTCGAAGTTACAGTAAATGTAAATGCACAATTTGTTGTCCCCAAGCTGCCCACCCTTTGGAGCCTTAACATGGTCCCACTCTGATCCTCGAGGCCTAGGCATGGCTGCTTCTGAAGAAGTTCGTGGAAGCTTGCTTGAAGTACGATTTCAATCAAGCTTCCAATGGCGGATTCAATGTTGGCTTGGATGAACTCGACAAATTTCTTTCAAAACACTGCGAAATTTCTGTATATTATAACCGTAACGTACAAATTTCTTTCAATCTGCGCGCGAAATTTCCGTACATTATAACCGTAACGTACAAATTTCTTTCAAACTTCGCGCGCGCAAATGAATAGTATTTTTTTTTTAATTTCCGTACATTATAAATGTACGGTTCATCCGTACGTTTAAACCGTATGAAAAGTATACGCATTAAACGAAAGATTCAAAATCAAAAAAAAAAAAACGAAATTTCGTAAAAATGTCAAAATCCATACAAATGAGACATCTATGGTTTTTAGGGTTGTTGTCGTACCAACGGCCACGAAAACCATTGCAAAATTTAAATTTGTACAAATGGCCAAGAATGTACCATTTGTACGTGAATGTATTATCGCTCTACCCACCGTTATGAACCCCAAAATCCATGGCCATTATTTTGTCGTCAAACAAGCTGGCTTTGATGTCAAACGGTACACTCTATTTGCCACATGTAACTTTATTCCCTCACGTCTGCCGTGGATTGACTATGACTTTACAATTGGACCAAAACACGCGGCCAGTAATCACAAATTGTCCTCCTGAGGACAGTCGGAGGAGACTAGCTACGTCACAAGAAGTGTTTGCGTCGAAAATTGAAAATCGGACGGTGGTATTTTTCTCCAAGAAGGTTGGAGAATCTCAACGAATTTTAAGTAAACATCTTTTCTAAAAAAAAAAAAAAAACAGTACGGCCTAGTACGGAAGGGTACTTTCACCTGTAAACAACCCCATTTTTCGCCCAATGGAAGGTTACCCTAACCGTGCTCGCTCGTAACCGAAAAAGTACAAAATTAATCAATGTACGACAGAATAAGCCAATAATTACGATTTGTCGCGTTCCCTAAGATTTTCAAATTGAATAGTGTTACTACCGTGTCAAATTTGTGACGCTTTGTCGCGTTCCCTAAGATTTGCGAAATGAATAGTGTACTTCTGTGTCAGATGTGCGACGCTTTGTCGCGCTGCCTAAGATTTGCGAAATGAATATTGTACTACACCGCGAATCGTTATTAGTGTCAAAGTCACTAATTTGGGTTCTTAATTTTTTATTTTTTTTCCGCAATTAGTATACATGATTTTCGAAAAAAAAATTGCAACGCTATTTAAAGACGTGGACCATTATCTGCCACATCTCTCGCACTAAATTAGAAACAATAACACTAATTTGTTTTTTACGCTATTTAAACTTTGACACTAATAACGATGCGCGGTGTACCGTGTCAGATTTGCGAAGCTTTATCACGTTCCCTAAGATTTTCAAAATAAATAGTGTACTACCGTGTCAAATTTGCCAAGCTTTGTCGCGTTCCCTTTGTTTTGCGAAATAAATAGCTTACTACAATACCGTGTCAGATTTGCGACGCTAATCATGATGTCACATACTTCCACGATGCCCAAAGAGTACAAAGTACAATAAGGTTGGATTATAGGGACAGTACAAATTTTTCATTTTTTTTTTGTTTTTTAGTGACCGTTTTTTTTTCCTGGTGAGTGAATCGATGTAACAGCCCGACCCCCAAAATTTGGCAAGCGAATCCGTTCCGGATCTGACGCGGGCGGTCGGTTAACGGTCGGTCACGGTTTCGGTTGACCGTTTGCGACCTCTGATGTTGGGTATCAAGGACCATTTGCTGATATTCGATATGTATCGAATTTTAGGTACCTAATAATCGATATATCACTTCGAAAAATTGAAAGGAAATATCGCGTTATACCGCTGATATACCGAAGCTCATTTTTTTCCTTCACATAACTATTCGTGCTACTGCTGCTAGTACAACACCGCGAATTGTTCTTAGTGTCAAAGTCACTCATTTAGGTTCTCAAAATTTTGATTTTTTTTCGCAATTAGAATACGTTATTTTAATTTTTTCTTGATGTTAATTGATGTACCGTACAAAATAGCCAAAAGTGAGGAAGTACAATAATGTATAATTAGTGTGGTTTATGGTCGATGTCAGACCGTACATAAATGTACATTTATAGTTGAAATTAAAAAATTAAATTTTAAATCATACGAGCATGCATACAAACATGCGCTAAAAAAAGGGATCAACCTAGTCGACATAAACCACATTCGCACTCATTCCCCTACAATCTCCTCAAATGAAGTGTGAATATAAAATGAGTTCGCATGTGGAAGGTCATGAACTTTCACTTAAATAATTGAACTTTGTGTAGTTACACGCCCACATTGAACGCCTCCAAAATGCGAACGCTTACTTCGTGTTATTTTTCGCTATTGCGTTTATATAAACACTATAATATGTATTGTATCGAATTAGCGTCAATAAGTATACTGTTTCGGTGGAAACGGACAAATTTACCGAAAATGTTTATTCTAATATGGTGTTTACCATAAATTAGAATTAATGTACACGCTAATATGGGGTCAAATTGACAAAATGACCACAAATTACAGTTAATGGGAAAAATAATAAAATAAAAATACAACATTTGACGTCGGTGATATTTGGGACGAAGTTACGCCAAATGCGGACTATCCACAAAAAAATTGATCCCTTTTTGGAAGAATCACACATCCAACAAAACATTTCGTTTTTTTTTTTAGGGATCTGACGCTGCCCTGTCACTTTGGCAAACATACAAAATTATTTTGTTTCATGAAGAACGCTGCCCTGTCACTTTGGCAAACATACAAAATTATTTTGTTTCATGAAGAAGCAGGCAAAAATGGCGTCGCCAGTTTCATTTCGCTTCCATGGATTTGCGTGTGGCGGCTCTTTCTCCCTCGCCATATTTGGCATCCCTCTGTTTCCCTCTTCAATGACTACGTCCCCCTTCCCTCTCCCTTTCCCTCTCCCACTCTCTTTCTCTTTCCCTTTTCCTCTCCTTTTCCCTGTCCCTCTCTTCCTCTATCTCCCCCTCCCTCTCTTTCTCACCCTCTCAATCTGCCGCACTATCTCCCTCCCCCTTTTCCTCTCCCACTACCCAATTTGTTGAACTGCCGCTATCTCTCCCTCTTTTTTTTTTGTTGTCAAACTATCTTTGGTTTACAAGTATTTTTATGTCATTTAACTCTCATTTTCATTTTGTCTAACTCTCTCTCCGTTATGGTACTCAGCGACGAGAGTGCATCGTTGCTGAATGATTTGTTTTTTATCATGTAAGGACTTGACGAGACTGTCTTGGTGCTGAATGGCATGTTTCCCTCTCCTATATCTCCCTCTTACCCTCTCCATCAGTCGCTCTCTCTTCTTCCCCCTCTCCCTCTCCCTCTCCTCCCTCTTGTTGAAATAAGTAGTTTTTAATATATTTTCTAGGTCTAAATTTATTAGAAAAGAAAAAGTAGGCAGCTTGCCTCTATCTCTCCTCTCTCTCTCTCGCCCCCATACTTGTTGTAGTCACTGAAGGAGAGAGAGAGAGAGAGCAATGGAGCCATGGCTGCCTCAACTCCATAGGAAGGACTAAAGAGTGGCTTAAGCCACTCTCAACAAAAGGTTGAGTCCGGAAGGACTCGAACCCCCGACCGGTAGAGCGCGGCGTAGCCGTTAGCTCTAACCAGTCTGTCGTAGAAGTCCGTTAGGAGATATAGGGTTTCATTACTATTTAAACTATTGTAATGTACTAGATTCATTTAACTGAAACTCTTAACGCCACGCATAGATACAGTTCTATAAATTACGAAGTACTGTACTTGTTTGAAATGGATATCGCGCATTTTGTTTCGAGAGCGAAACAAATATCGCACAAGTATTTATTACGGCCGAGATTGAATTTCACGTCAAATCTAACGGCGCACATCATCGCCGAAATCCCGGAATGGTCATTTTGGCATTTAGTGACGTGGCATGACCTAGCGCCACGTGGGAAGACATCATTCGGTCGAGGGAATTCCGAGGAACGTACGGACGAGTGGAAAGAGGAAACGCGTCCACTTAATGGTCTTGTCGTACAGAGGCCGTACAGAAAGTACATCGGCAGTAGTACTTTCTTGTACTATACAGTTTTTTGATTGGTTCGTACAGGCAGTAGATAGGAGCTGTGAGAGGGAAGTAGGAAAAACTAGGACTTAGGAAAATTTAGGTAGATAGTCCTCTCTCTGAGAGTTTGTATAAATTGGCATCTTTGCCACCCTATAACTTATCGCCTGGTTGGCCTTTTTCAGTGATTCTTTTTTCTACGGACTTAGGGGAGTCCAGGCTACACAGAGGTGCAGTCAAATTGTCAGTTTGCCTTCTTGGGCAGCAGTGGTTGTGGCTTAAAGTGGGTTAGTTAAATACTATCTAGAGGCTTCCTGTATTCTGTGGTCCAATGGAGGACACAGAATTGCAGGTTATGGGCCCACCCTCTAGGGTGCCCACCTTCAATGGATCTGGGTTCATCTATTGGGAAGCCATGATGATGGGAGCTTTGTGTGAAAAACGATACTGGGGTATCGTAAGTGGACAAGTGAAACGTCCACCTTCGGGAACTCCACCAGGATTTGGGGGAGTAAGGTTTCCTGCAACAACGGCTACCTCGGCGGAGGAGGCAGATGATGGGGACAGCAGTGTGTCCGAAAAGGGGAAAGGGAAGGAGACACCCCTCACTCCTATTGCCACAGTATCGGGAGCGGCAATCGTGAAGACCGTGGAGAACGATACTCAAATGTGGGAGGATGTAAACATGGCTGCCAAGAACTTCATTCTGAGGCACCTCACTCAAGGTTTGGCCACTCCTCATCTTCACATTTACAAGGCCGAGGAGTTGTGGGTGAGTTTGGTGGAAATTTATAGAGCTGGAACTATTTAGGAGCTCCAGTTGGCTGAGAAAAAGCTACTGAGTTACACTTACAAAGGAGGAAAGATGTTAGATTACTGTAATGATCTTTCTTGTTTGTATACGGAAATGGAAAGTGCCGGGTGGATAGGTACAATGAAAATGAAAGTTAACACCCTTATCATGAAATTACCAAATGAGTTCGAAAACTTAGTGTACCGAGTACAGGGAATGCCTGATAGTTCATGGAAATGGAACACAGTAGTCAGGATGATACTTGTGCAGGAAAACACAATGGAGATTAGGAGAGGAGGAAAGAGCATTCAAGCTCTAGCAGTTGGAGGGGACCGATGGGGGAAGGACCCGAAGAAACCTTATAGAGGGGAAAGAGATCATTCAGGGGGACAGAGGCCCCCAAAGGGTCTTTGTCATTATTGCAAAAAGCCGGGACACTTTATTGCAGATTGTGTCAAGCTATCAGAGCTGAGGCTCCAAGAGAACCGTGGAGGAGGTTCTTCCGGAGGGAAGAAAAAGGCACTTGTGGTTACAAAAGTGTCAAAGAAACCGAGGATGAGTCCTCTGAGGAGGATGGGGAGCTTCTTCTTGACGAGAGTTTGGAGGAGAAGGAGATTCCTCGGAGGCAGAAGTGTGCCCTTGGAGCCATCCGGGAAGCTCCACAGGAAGGATGGATCATCGACTCAGGTGCAACCATGCATATGTGTCGTGATAAAGAACTCTTCACTAAGTTAAGAAAGATTCCTACTGTAGAGATAGAGTATGGGGATGGGAGAGTGGTTACTACAGATCTAGTGGGATCAGTAGATCTCAAAGTCTTAGTGGAGGGTAAGACTTCTATACTTACATTCTCAGATGTACTTTACATTCCTCAGCTAAGTAAAAATCTTGTCTCTACGTCTGTGTTAGATGACAAAGATTTTGATACCTTCACCAGAAAGGGAGTCTTTACAGCTAAGTATGGGGATGAAGTTTACTTCACAGCAGATAAGGGTAGCCAAGGAATGTTTAGGCTTAACTTGAGTAATGAAAAGAAGAATGCTTACTATGTTGGTGTTCCTAAGGTGATGATTTGGCATAAGCGGTTGGGTCATGTACATTTTGATAGGTTAAGGGAAATGAAAAAGCTTGGGGTAGTAGATGGCATTGAGTTTGGGGATAATGAAATGATGGATGATTGTAGTGGTTGTGCTCAAGGTAAGGCTCACAGACTTCCCTTTCCCAAAGCCGCCACATATAGAGGTGAGAAAGTATTAGATTTAGTCCACACAGATATTTGGGGGCCTGCAAAAGTACCTTCGGTTAGAGGAAAGAGGTTTATGATGACAATAACTGATGACTGGTCTAGATACTCTAGAGTCTACTTTCTGAAAACAAAGTCTGAAGCATCAACTTACTTCAAATAATATAAAGCTTGGAGTGAGAAGTTGCATGAAACCCCCATTAAGAGGATAAGGAGTGATAATGGGGGGGAATATACCTCTAACGAGTTTGAGGAATATTTGAGAGATGAGGGAGTGCAGCACCAGAAAACTGTACCATATAACCCAGAACAAAATGGGGTAGCTGAGAGGTTGAATAGAACACTAGGAGATAGTGCATGCAGTATGTTGGCAGACAAGAAAATAGGAAAGAGATTTTGGGCAGAGGCAATGAACTGTGCCAACTATATTAAAAATAGAGTCCTTACCTCAGCTGTAAAGGGAGTGACACCTTATGAGAGATGGGTTGGAAGGAAACTAGATATCTCACACCTTAAAGTATTTGGTAGCCAAGTTTACAGTCTTGACACGGATAGGAAAAACTGGAAGCTAGATGCTAAGGGAAAACCTGGATACTTTGTGGGATATGATGAGGATGTTAAGGGATATAGAGACTATGACTTAGCAAAGAAAGATATCATTCTGGTCAAACACTTAGTTGTCATGGATGAAGGGAAGTCATTTGACCCCTTCAAATATACAAAGAAGATAAGGATCAGATTTGAGTCCGAAAGTGAGGAGAACTCAGTCGTTCCCAAAAAAGACATGAGTGAAACCGTGATTACAGATTCAGGGGAGATCGAAGATACAGGAGACTCACCGGAAACCTCACATACTCCTATGGACTTCGAGGAGATGGAAGAAGCGGGACAAGATACGGTTTTTATGGACAGGGGAGCCGATGAGACAGTGAGAAGAAATCCTAGACTTCCATCCATTCCAGCTTCAGAGTTTGAGGGAGGAAGGAGGAGCAGCAAAAGGATACATGAAAAACAAGCTGCCCATAAGGTAACTAAGCTATCTCACCCAGATGAGCCTCAGTCTTACTTAGAGGCAGTGAACAGTCCAGAGAAAGAAAGATGGATTAGAGCCATAAATGATGAGATGGCTTCTATCATGGAAGCAAATACTTGGGAACTAGCGGATTGCCCTCCAGACAGAAAACCTATTGGATGTAAATGGGTATTTAAACTAAAACTGAACCTAGATAATACAATTGAGAGGTATAAGGCTCGATTGGTAGCGAAGGGGTTCACCCAAAAAGAGGGGATTGACTATGAGGAGACCTTTGCTCCAGTTGTTCGGTTCCCATCGGTAAGGATTCTCCTCAGTCTGGCCGCAGCGGAAGACATGGAAATTCACCAGATGGATATTAAGACTGCCTTTCTTAATGGTGAGTTAGAGGAAGAAATTTTTATGAGGCAACCCGAGGGGTTTGTGGAAGAAGGAGAAGAGAGCAAAGTGTGCAGGCTCATAAAGTCCTTATATGGACTGAAACAGGCTCCCCGACAGTGGAATAAGAAACTAGATGAGTTTCTCACCGATCTGGGATACATCCGGATCAGCTCTGACCATTCTATCTATATGTTTGAAGATGAGAATGGTGTCATTTTTATTGCAATTTATGTGGATGACCTGCTTGTGTTAAGTAAGTCTTTAGAGAATATCAATAGGCTAAAGAAAGATCTTAGGGGCAGATTTGATATTAAGGATTTAGGGGAGGCAAAATATATTTTGGGGATCCAAATGGAAAGAGATAGGGGGAAGAAGATTATCAGACTTACTCAGAAAGAAGCAATAGGTAATATGCTTGAGAAATTCTAGATGGAAAATGCTAACAGTTGTACCACTCCCATGGACTTGAAAAAAGGAAGTGATGGGAGTGTAGAAGGAGGAGTGATGATCTTAGACGATCAGATGAGTCCAGAGGAGAGAGAGTTCATGAAGTCTATCCCTTATAGACAGGTCGTAGGAAGCTTAATCTATTTTATGAATTGTACCAGGCCGGACATAGCGGCGGCAGTTGGTGTACTCAATAGGAGTCTTAATGATCCTAGGAAGAGGGATTGGGAGGCAGCCAAGAGAGTCATGAGATATCTGGTGGGAACTAGAGAGTTATGGTTGCATTTGGGAGGGGAGCACACTGATATCACCACTTGGAGTGATGCCAGTTATGGGGACGCACCTATGAGACGATGCACTTCTGGGTATGTGTTTTATGTTGGGGAAGGTGCTTGCTGTTGGAGCAGTAAGCAACAAAAGGTGGTTGCTCAGTCTACTATGGAGGCTCAGTATATGGCGTCTTGTTCTGCTGTGAAAGAACTAATGTGGGTGAAGTCATTATTGCAAGAACTGGGATATATGAAGGAGGGAGTGCATGAAATCTTTTGCGATAATCAAGCTGCAATCGCAATCGCAGCCAATCCAAAACATCATTTCAAAGCAAAACATATGGACATAAGTTTGAGCTTCGTAAGAGAAAAAGTTGAAAATAAAATTTTAAATCTTGTGTATAGACCTGATGAAGAAATGGTGGCTGACATGATGACCAAACCTGTGCCCTCTCCTAAATTAAAATATTGTAGGGAGATATGCGGGTTAAAAGAAAAATTAAAATTTGACTAGAAAATAAGGGGAGTGTTGAAATAAGTAGTTTTTAATATATTTTCTAGGTCTAAATTTATTAGAAAAGAAAAAGTAGGCAGCCTGCCTCTATCTCTTTTCTCTCTCTCTCGCCCCCATACTTGTTGTAGTCACTGAAGGAGAGAGAGAGAGAGAGAGCAATGGAGCCATGGCTGCTTAACTCCATAGGAAGGACTAAAGAGTGGCTTAAGCCACTCTCAACAAAAGGTTGAGTCTGGAAGGACTCGAACCCCCGACCGGTAGAGCGCGGCGTAGCCGTTAGCTCTAACCAGTCTGTCGTAGAAGTCCGTTAGGAGATATAGGGTTTCATTACTATTTAAACTATTGTAATGTACTAGATTCATTTAACTGAAACTCTTAACGCCACGCATAGATAGAGTTCTATAAATTATGAAGTACTGTACTTGTTTGAAATGGATATCGCGCATTTTGTTTCGAGAGCGAAACAAATATCGCACAAGTATTTATTACGGCCGAGATTGAATTCCACGTCAAATCTAACGGCGCACATCATCGCCGAAATCCCGGAATGGTCATTTTGGCATTTAGTGACGTGGCATGACCTAGCGCCACGTGGGAAGACATCATTCGGTCGCGGGAATTCCGAGGAACGTACGGACGAGTGGAAAGTGGACACGCGTCCACTTAATGGTCTTGTCGTACAGAGGCCGTACAGAAAGTACATCGGCAGTAGTACTTTCTTGTACTATACAGTTTTTTGATTGGTTCGTACAGGCAGTAGATAGGAGCTGTGAGAGGGAAGTAGGAAAAACTAGGACTTAGGAAAATTTAGGTAGATAGTCCTCTCTCTCAGAGAGTTTGTATAAATTGGCATCTTTGCCATCCTATAACTTATCGCCTGGTTGGCCGTTTTCAGTGATTCTTTTTTCTACGGACTTAGGGGAGTCCAGGCTACACACGGGTGCAGTCAAATTGTCAGTTTGCCTTCTTGGGCAGCAATGGTTGTGGCTTAAAGTGGGTTAGTTAAATACTATCTAGAGGCTTCCTGTATTCTGTGGTCCAATGGAGGACACAGAATTGCACCTCTCTCCGTCTGCTGCCATCTCTCCCTCTCAATCTCCCTTACCCTTTCCCTCTAACCCTCTCTATTTACTACACTATTTTTATCCCTCTCTCTCTCTCCCCCTCCCCCTCCCTCGATCTGCCGCTATCTCTTCTCCCACCTTTCCGTCTCCCTTCCCCTCTCCCTCTCTCTCTCACCCTCAGAATATGCTGTATTCTCTCCCTTTATCTCATATTCTCCCTCTCCCTTACCCTCTCGATTTGCCACTATCTCTCCCTCTCCCTCACCCTCTAGATCTGTCGCTATCTCTCCCTATCCCTATCCTTTACCCTTTCCCTCTCACTCTCTCGAATTGCCGCATTATTTTTTCTCTCTCAGTGCATGCTGATTCTGTCGCATTGAAAGCAAGCGATGTACTACAGTCGTGGACGCTCCACGTGGCGATCATTCTCGACATGAGCCGTGCTGACTGTCAATGCAGTAGAGGTCAAAATGTTCAACCCAAGAGTATCGATGGCTTCTTTACGGTAAGAAGTACGTTTTAGCGTGATTCGCGTGACGGCGTAATTAGGGTGAGAATTCTGGAACTACACTATACAACAATTACAACAAATTACAACATAAAGTACTAAAATATGCTGAAACTTTACGTTTTTGTTAGTGTTGGGTATCAAGGACTTCTTGCCGATACTCGATATGTATCGAATTTTAATTACCCGATAATCGATATATTGCATCGATAAATTGAAAAGATATATATCGTGATATACCGCCGATATATCGAAGCTCATTTTCTTCCTTTACATAACTATTCGTGCTACTACTGCTAGTACTACACCGCAAATCGTTATTAGTGTTAAGGTCACTAATTTGGGTTCTCTAAATTTTGAAGTTTTTATGCAATTAGTAATTTTTTTTTTAGGTATTTCTAGCTTCTAGGCTTCAGGTTTTTACGTGTTTGTGGCAAGTTTATAAGTAATTTTCCTCTTTTAAGGTGTTTTGGGTTTTCAAAGTTTTCCAAAACTTATGTAATTTTTCAGATTTCATTGTTTTGTAGTAGCTTTTTGTATGTATTTATATGTATAAAGTCATACTAATAAATATCTATAGATATTTATACACATGTATATCTATGTATTTGGCCGGTAGGCAAACAGGCAGACGGTAGGCAAGCGGTTGGGAAGCAGGTAGTCAAGCAGTTAATAGGCTGGATAAATAAATATATGTATATATAAATATATATTTTTATATATAATATATATATATATATATAATGTGTATGTATATATATATTATATATATGATATATATATATATAATGTATATATATATGTTTATATTATATATATATATATTTATATCATATATATATACATATTATATATATTATATATGTGTATATATAAATATATATACATATGTATACGTATGTATTTATCCGACAGGCAGACATGCAAGCGGTTGGGAAGCAGGTTGTTAGACAGTTAACAAGCCGTTAGGCAAACAGGCAAGCGGTAGGTAGGAGGTTGGGAAGCAGGTAGTCAAACATTTAACGCGCAGGATATATATGATTATATATATATATATGCATATATATAATATATAAAATTTATATATATATATATTATTTATTATATATATGTATATATATGTATATATATATATTATATAAAATATATATATATATAATATATATATATATACATATATATATATTATATATATTACATATATAAATTTATGGCAGACAGATAGTTGGCAGACAGATAGTTGGCAGACAAATAGTTGGCAGTCATACATATGTATGTCTACACTATCATTTTTCCATAAATTTGTTGCATGTTTTTTACTCAATTTATAGATAACATGTCGGAGAACGTGATGCGGGACCCATGCGTATCTATAGACATATATACAGATGTATATGTATGTATTTGTTCGACAAGCAGACAAGCCGGCGGTTGGGTAGTAGGTGGTTGGGAAGCAGGTTCTTAGACAGTTAACATGTGGGCAAGCAGAAAGACACGGCAAGCATAAAGACACTTGGCAATCATACATATGTATGTATACATGGATATATATCCATGTATTCTCTCTCTCTCAGTCTCTCTCTCACTCTCTCTACTCTCTCTCTCCCTCTCTCCCTCTCTCTAAAAAACTCTTAATCTTCATCAATACATCCCAATACCTTGAAAATCTGACCTAAACCTTCCCAATCTCTCAAAAATTTCCTCAACCTGTCAAGAAATTCCCTAACCTGTCAATAATTTCCCAAACTTGTCCTAAACTGTGGCGTTTTCTATCATTTTTCTATTAATTTATTGCATGTTTTTCACTCAATTGGTAGATAACATGTCGGAGAACGTGATGCGGGACCCATGCGTTCTGAATCGCAAAACATAGAGGAGCTTTTAATCCGTAGTCCACAAGGTCTACGCACAATTCCTCCTTCTATGACGTCTATTCCTGTGGTTGTATCCCAAAGCCCCCCACCAAAAAATGTAACGAGCCCTTCAAGGTGGAGTCGACTACTCAGTACACAATCCCCGCCGCCTCATAACGTAACCAGTCCAACAGATTGCAATGACCTCATGGGAATCTATGGAGGTGTTGAGGTAAATAACATACAAAACCCTAGGAATAGAAGCAAAAAATGGGACATGTTCGAAATGGAGTGCCTAAACGAAGTGAAGATGCAAGAGTTTATGCGAAGTCCTGAGATAAGTAAAAAAGCAAAATTCGGAAGTAGAATTGAAAAATGGGAGGAAATCGCTAAGGAAATGAAAAGCATGGGTGTCAATAGGAAGTGGAGCAATTTTTAAAAGAAGTGGAACAACCTTACAAACGATTTCAACAAGACAAGAGATTACCGAAGTAAAAGCGGTGCGCAATCATATTTTGGCATGAAAGGAAAGGAAAGAACAAATAATGGGCTCCGAGCACTTTCCCAAAATCATTGTACCATAAAATTGATTTATGGTTACAAATGAGGGATGCCGTGAATCCCAAAGTGACTTGGGACACAGGTGAAAAACCACCAAAGTCGGGTGGGCCTTTGGAGAAAGAATACAATTTAGTAATTCTAGAAGAAAACTTGAATAGACGGAGTGCTCCTAGAGGTGGAGGTCAAACCAGTGGGGGAACAAGTTTTCGAAAAAACTGCAACGATGAAAAAGACCAAGGTGAGAATAAAATGTAAAACAGAGAAAGAGACAAAAAGAATGAAGAAAAAATTACCGGGCCACAATCCCCTACCGAAAGTGATAAATTCTCTACCACCCGAAAACTCAAACGGGGCGGACGCAAGGCTCAGGAAAAGGGCTCTTCACATTTGGTGATAGAGCTTGGACAAATGTTGTAGGAACAAACAAAGACCAAAATGGATTACATTGAGAGCTTCTTGGATCGGTGGAAAATACACTCGACCGAATTCTAACTCAAGCAATGTCATCTATTGTTGCAACCACAAAAAGAATACTAAAAAACTAATTCTTGGAAACTTTATTCCAAGGAATGTTTATAGTTAGAAAAGTTAGGTAATGACTTGGAATGCTAAAATCATGGGAAGGTGTTAGATTTTTTATAAGGAAACATTAAAACGAATTCCAGCTAGTTTACGAAAAAAAAGGAAGACATAACATAATGTTATTGAGGTGTGTTTTTTTTAATTATTTTTTGGTTAGGAGAGGGGTAAAATTTTCTGAAAGGATGTTTGTGATTGCCTTTTTTTTCAATACTTTGTACCTTACGAAAACTAAAAGGGTGAGTCGGAGAATTATGTAATCCTTAAAAACATCAAAATTAAATCTAATATATTTTTTCTATTCTTTCTCGTCCCTTGTTAACCTCTATGTCTCTCTATCTTTGACTCTGGCTCCATCTCTCTCTATATCTCTCCGTATTCTTTTCTGCAATTGTCTTTTTGTATATGTTTATGTCTTTCTCCGTTTCTGTTTATCTTTATCTCTATGTCTCTGTTTCTGTCTATCTTTCTCTGTATTTTTTGTCGCAGTATATTGTCGTTGTTCCCATCTTTTCTCTATCTGTCTCTGTCTGTCTTTTCTCCGTCTCTGACTTTTCTTGTCGCTGTCCATGTCTTTTCTTTGTCTATCTCTGTCTGTCTTTTGTATCTTTTCGCTGTATCTTGTCGCTGTCTTTGTCTTTTCTTCGTCTATCTCTGTCTGTCTTGTCTTTTCCTTGTCTCTGAGTTTTTTTGTCGCTGTCCCTGTCTTGTCTCTGTCTGTCTCTGTCTATCTTTTCTTTTTCTCTAACTTTTCTTATCGCTGTTTTTCTCTTTTCTCTGTCTTTCTCTGTCTGTCTTTTGTATCATGTCGATGTATCTTGTCGCTGTCTTTGTCTTTTCTCTGTCTGTCTCTATCTATCTTTTCTCTGTCCCTAACTTTTCTTGTAACTGTCCATGTCTTTTCTCTGTTTATCTCTCTATATGTCTTTGTGTGTCTTTTGTATCTTGTCGCTCTCCTTGTATTTTTTCAGTCTGTCTCTGTTTGTCTTTTGTATCTTTTGTATCTTGTAGCTGTCCTCGTCTTTTCTCTGTCTGTCTCTATCTGTCATTTGAATTTTGTCGTTCTATCTTGTCGCTGTCCCTCTCATTTCTCTGTCTGTCTTTGTCTGTCTTTTCTCTATCTCTGACTTTTCTTGTCGCTAACCTTGTCTTTTCTCTGTTTGTCTCTCTATTTTTTTTCTCTGTCTCTGATTTTTCTCTGTCTCTGACTTTTATATGTCTATGTATCTTGAGTGTCTCTATCCTTGTCTCTGTCCCTTGTATATTGTTTGTAGTCCAAGTGCATTTTTGGAATTGTTATAAAGTTTATTTCCGCACCTAAGCCATCCGATTTCCGTAGTTGAGCAGTATTGGTATTGGTACAAAACATTTCTGCTTTTTACCAAGGATGGTAAGCATGTGATTGTTGTGATCGAGAACCACGACTATAATTGACAAATTTAATTCATCAAACATTTCTCAAACATGAAAATTAGTGAATTTCAGCAAGTAAGGTAAAGACCTCAACATTTGAAAGATGTAAGTGACGCAGGTAGTAATCAAAGACCTCATCAATTGAAAGATGTAAGTGACGCTGGTAGTTGACCACTTCTTGAAAACTTTTAGATGTTAATTGGAAATTTTAAATGAGAACACATGTAGTTGAAGGACATGGCTTAGAAGTAACAGTAATTCCCTGGAAAGTAATTCCGATGGAAATAGAAATTGACATTCCAGCACTAAAAGGGAACAACTGTGAATACAGAAACTGGGAACAAGTGTAACTGTAATGTATAACTTATAACACATGGAATCGACAGCAAGACAAGAAAGACACAGTGACAGAGAGACATAGGATAGAGCAACGGAGAAACAAAGAGACAGAGATACAAACAGACAGAGAGACAGAGACGCATACAGAGACAGACAATGAGAGAGGAGACGAGACAGAGAGTCAGAAACACAAGGGCAGATCATAATAAAAGAGACAAAGACAAAGAGGCAGAGAGAGAGAGACAGAGACACAAGACAGAGAAAGACAGTGAGACAGAGACAAAGAGACAAAGAGTCGGGACAGCGAGATACATGACAGTCAAAAAGACAAGACAGGGAGATACATGACAGAGAGCGATACATGACAGACATACAAAAGAAACATCATAGACACAAAAAGCCAAAAGACAAAAAAAAGATAAAGAAATAGAGGGAGCAACAGAGAGCAACAGAGTGAGATTTTTACAATAGACAAGAGGAAAAGACGTGGCCATAAAATATAAACTAAAACAGAAACACTAGGTATTGTATGCCAAATGTAAGAAAATATGAAACAAAGATGTTGGATATTTTTTTCCACTGGAATTTGAATGTTATAGATCACACTAAACATCTTCAATATAACGAGAAAATTATACAAAAAAGTGTATTCTTGAGTAAAAAGAAGACTAAATGTCGTCACCGTAAATGCAACATATCAAACCCATTACTCATCAAGGTCCATGTCATCGGTAGTATCTTCGTTACTGCTAGGATGATGCATTCCCTCTACACCATCAACTTCAATATCCATTTCCCTCACTTTCGCATTCGGAATGTATACATCGTCATCGTTATGTTCCCCCGTCCATGTCCTTATAACATAGTCACATTAAACATCTCTTATTTTCATACCTTGGATCCTGGTGGATCTAGGACAGCCCATTTTTCTTTCCACTTCTCCACCTTGTTGTTCCCGTTGTTGTCCTTGTTCTTGAGCCCTAGCGATTCGAGTCGCTCTTTATTGAACACCACTTTCATTCTTTGCTTGTTCGTTTTCAAACTCAAACTCCCAATCAATGTTTGTTTTATTTCGTGCAATGGAGATATTGTGCAACATACAAGCTGCCAAAATGAATGTCAACAACGATTCTTGTTGAGGACACAATATCTTCAAAATGAATCTCCATTAACATTTCAACATCTCGAATGCTCTCTCCACTACCATCCTAAGTGATGCATGCCGAAAATTAACCTTGGTTTGCGATGGAGTTAGTCGTGTACCAGGGTACGGCACTATTAGATTGGTGTGTAATGCGTAGCCGACATCCCCTACAAGGTATGGAAAAACGTTAATACTTCCCCATTGGAAAACATTGCCCCTTGCATGCATTTTTTCCCTGAAATTTTCCGCCAATTTTGATTTTCTGAAAAATTCTAGAATCATGAATCGATATAGGTGATCCCAAATATATATCTATAAATCTCATTCGGTGGTCTACGAATGCTTGCACTACCGTTGAATTTTTTTTTTTTGCATCGTAATACTTTATCTGTTCCACGTCGGTCCCAAGTGTAATTACAATGTGTGTGCAATATATAGCACCAACACAGTTTGGAAACTCACTTTTTTCCGAAAAAAAATCCTTTGTCTTGAAATTCTTCCTCCGTCAGCCATCAAATCTAGTGTCGTAGCTGTTCAACAATCGCCTCCATGACCTTCCGAAAAACTTCAAATACAGTTGAGATTCCTACACCAAACTCCTCTAAAGACGTATCAATCCTCCTCCGTGACCTAATCTCATCAATGTAATTAGAATCTGTTTCTCCACACTCAATTGTCTATTAGGTATGTTTTAGAGCCCTAGAGGGGGGGAGGTGATCAACTCATTTTCTAGTTCACTAACCAAAACATTCACAATATCCTTTTTTAGGCGGAAAAGTTGACAAAATGGTTCATCACTACAATGCTGCAACTCCTCATTTGCCCAATGTACAAGAAATTATTGTTACCACAAACACAAATTTGAGTTATAAACAAGGTTGAGAGATTATTTTAATTATTTTTGTGAGCGCTAACAATATATAGTGTTTGTTACCACTATTGTTGTTACAGCAAACACAAAGTTGTGGTATAAACGTGGTTCGGAGTTTATTTTATCTCAATTAGTGAGCGCAAACAATTAACGTTGTTTGTTACAAATGTCTTTGTTTGCGCAAACCCAAATTCGTGTTAGAAACATGGTTTAGGATTTTTCTTAACACTTTTTATGTGAATTCCCAATAAACTTTGTTCATTAATATTTTTTTTGTTAACGCAACCACAAATTTATGTTGCAAACATGTTGGTTTTACAAAGCTTTATCCTCAATAGATGGGGTTGTGAGGGGAGCTTTATGACTTAGAATATTTTCGTCTAATTCAGATGTAATACTTACCATGTATAATGTTACAGTAGTAGGACAATAGAGTGTATCGTACATTTACAGGGACACGCGTCGTCATTAGAGGACAGTACACGTATTTTAGAATGGCGCCGACACTCACATACATGTGTTACACATCGAACGAGTGGTGTCTCAAAATTGGATGTACGGAGTATGAACTAAACATCGGGGAAATGTCTTGTACAAGATCAAGTATTAATTGTTGATGCAAATTGAGTCGACGGACGAGATTCGAGCGGGGACCAGTAGTGACGAAGAACTTCGTACGCACTCACGACTTTCATACTACATGACCACAGTCGGCTGGACTTTTATGACCAATACTTACTAAGCGATGGCAACATTAGTTGTGCGGTTTGTATCTATAAATATTTGGATAAAAATTGTTTATAGTTTAGCGCATTAGGAAATAGTGTTTCACCAGTGATTTAGTGGCAAGTAGCAATTAGGGTTTTGGAAGTACTATACGTACAGTGAGGTACAGTTTAGGTACTTTCTCGAATCACAGTACAGTACTATTATTTTTGGTGTAGGCACCTGATTTGATAGTGAGCTGTAGACACTCACTCATAGTATAAAGTTTAGGACTTAGAGAAATTAATGTATCCAGTTTTTGGGGCTATGATAATCTATGGGCAATTTTTGGGAAACTTCCACATCCTATGTCTTATGGTTTACTAGGTCAATCTGATTGTAATTTTGGGAATTGACACTTTGTATGGTGTATTGTATATGTGTTGACATAGGTGTAAATTGGACTTCTAGGTTGCACTTGGTGGTGTATTATAAACAACTGTCTGATAGGATACTTGTTAGCTTCTATTTTAATCATGTCAACTTCTACAACAACTGCTGCACCTCCACCTGCACCAATTGTCATAAAACAACAAAATATAGTAAGGTTATTTTTTACTGTTTTTGTGAGCGTAATAATAAACATTGTTTGTTACAAGAAATTATTGTAAGCCGAAACACAAATTCAAAAAATATACGTGGTTGAGAGTATATTTTAACTCTTTTTTTGAGCGGTAACAATATAGAGTGTATGTCACCACTATTGTTGTTACCGCAAACACAAAGTATTATTTTACCTCTTATTATAAGCAGGAACAATAAACGTTGCTTGTTACAGATATCTTTGTTAGCAAGAACCCAAATTTGTGTTAGAAACATGGTTTAGGGTTTTTTTTTAACTCTTTTTCTATGCGTTAACAATAAATTTTGTTCAATATTTTTATTTTTTTTAACAAAAACACAAGTTTATGTTGCAAACATAGTTTAAGGTTTTTTTTACGGTTTTTGTGAGCTTAATAATAAACTTTCTTCGTACAAAAATTATTGTTACCAAAAACACAAATTTGAGTTATATACATGGTAATGAGTTTATTTTAACTATTTTTGTGAGCGCTACGAATATAAAGTGTTTGTTACCACTATTGTTGTTACCGCAAACAAAAATTTGTGTTACAAACTTGGTTTGGAGTTTTTTTTACCTCTTTTTGTGAGCGCGAACGATAAACGTTCTTTGTTATAAATATTTTTTTTAGCGCAAATCCCAAATTTGTGTAAAAAACATGGTTTAGGGTTTTTTTTACTCTCGTTGTGTGTGTTAACAATAAACTTTGTTCTTTAGTATTTTTGTTGTTAACGCAAACACAAATTTGTGTTGCAAACAGTTTAGGGTATTTTTTTAACTTTTTTATAGGGGTAATAATAAACGTTGTTTGTTACAACAAATTATTGTTAGCGCAAACACAAATTTGAGTTAAAAAAACATGGTTGAGACTTTATTTTGACTATTTTTATGAGCTTTAACAATATAAAGTGTTTGTTACTATTATTGTTGTTACTACACACACAAAGTTGTGTTACAAACATGATTCAGAGTTTATTTTACCTCTTTTTGTGAGCTCGAACAATAAACGTTGTTTGGTACAAATATTTTTGATAGCGCAAATCCCAAATTTGTGTTAGAAATATGGTTTAGGGGGTTTTTTTATCTCTATGTGTGCGTTAACAATAAAATTTGTTCTTTGGTATTTTTTGTTAACGCAAACACAAATTTGTGTTGCAAACATAGTTTAGGGTTATTTTTTACTGTTTTGGTGACCGTAATAATAAACGTAGTTTGTACAAGAAATTATTGTTACCAAAAACACAAATTTGAGTTATAAAAATGGTTGAGAGTTTATTTTAACTATTTTTGTGAGCTCTAACAATATAAAGTGTTTGTTTCCACTATTGTTGTTTCCGCAAACACAAAGTTGTGTTATAAACGTGGTTCAGAGTTTATTTTATCCCTTTTTGTGTATGCAAACAATAAATGTTGTTTGTTACAAATATCTTTGTTAGCGCAAACCCAAATTTGTGTTAGAAACATGGTTTATGGTTTTTTTTAATACTTTTTAAGTGCGTTCACAATAACTTTGTTTGCTAATATTATTGTTGTAAACGCAACCACTAATTTGTGTTGGAATCACATTTTAAGGTTGTTTTTCTACTGTTTTTTTGAGCGCAATAATAAACATTACTCATTACAAGATATTATTCATAGCGCAAACACAAATATTAGTTAAAAACACAGTTGAAAATTAATTTTGACCATGTTTGAGAGCGTTAACAATATAAAGTGTTTGTTACCACTATTGATTTTACGACAAACACAAAGTAGTGTTACAAACATCGTTCGGAGTTTATTTTTCCTCTTTTTGTGAGCTCGAACTATAAACGTTGTGTGTTAAAAATTTATTTGTTAGCGTAAACTTGAATTTGTGTTACAAACATGGTTAAGGGTTTTATTACTCTCTTTGAGTGAGTAAAAAATAAACTTTGTTTGGTAATGTTTTTGTTTTAATGCAAATACAAATTTGTGTTGCAAACATAGTTTAAGGTTTTTCTTTTATTCTGTTTGTGAGGGTAAGAATAAACGTTGTTTGTTACAATAAACTTTTGTTAGCGCAAACACAAATTTGAGTTTTATACATGGTTGAGAGTTTATATAAACTTTTTTTGTGGGCGCTAACAATATAAAGTGTTTGTTACCACCACTGTTGTTACCGCGAACACAAAGTTATGTTACAAACATGGTTTAGAGTTTTTTTACCTCTTTTTGTAATTGTGAACAATAAATGTTGTTTTTTACAAATATCTTTGTTAGCACAAACTTAAATTTGTGTTACAAACATGGTTTAGGGTTTTTTAAAACTCTCTTTATGTGCGTTAACAAAAAAAATTGTTTGTTAATATTTTTGTTGTTAACGCAAAAACAAAATTGTATTGCAAACATAGTTTAGTGTGTTTTCTAATGTTTTTGTGATGGTAAGAATAAACGTTGTTCGTACAATAAATTTTTGTTACCACAAACACAAATTTGAGTTATAAACATGGTTGAGAGTTTATTTTCACTATTTTTGTGAGCGCTAACAATATTAAGTGTTTGTTACCACTATTGTTGTTACGGCAAACACAAAGTTATGTTTCAAACGTGGTTTGGAGTTTATTTTACCCCTTTTTGTGAGCGCGAACAATAAAGTTACAAATATCTTTGCTAGCGCAAACCTTAATTTGTGTTAGAAACATGGTTTACGGTTTTTTTTAACTCTCTTTATGTGCGTTCACAATAAACTTTGTTCGTTAATATTTTTGCTATCAACTCAGCCACAAACTTGTTTTGCAAACATAGTTTAAGATTTTAATATCGTTTTTTATTGATTTAGATTTGTTTTTTATTTGATTTTGTTTAGCTTTTTGTCTTTGTATAAGTTTTTTTGTGGATTTTTGTTTTAACTTTCGTTTGGATTCTAGTTTGGAATCTAGTTTTCATTTTAGGTCGAAATCTAATTTAGAAGTGAGTATCAACCTTCGTCCGACCTCTGGTTTGAACTCCAGTTAGGAATCTAGTTTCGACACCGATTTGGACTCTATTTGGGACTCTATTTTTTTTTCTTCTTTGGACTCTTGGTTGACTCTACTTTTGACTCTAGTTTAGAATGTAGTTTGCACTCTAGTTTGAATTTTAGTTTGATATCCTTATTTTACTCTATTTTGGACTCAATTTGGGTTTACTTCAACGTCAAAGCTGAGCTCTAGTTTAGACTCTGGTTTGGACTTTCGTTTCGACTCTAGTTTGGACTCTAGTTTAGATTACAATTTTGGTTCAAGTTTGGACGCCAGTTTGTGAGTCGAGTTTGGACTCTAGTTTTATCTTTAGTTTGGACTCTAGAATGGGCTCACGTTTGTACTCTATTTTTGACTCAAGTTCGTACTCTAGTTTGGACTCTAGTGTGGACACAAATTTGCAATATAGTTTGGACTAGATATGGATGTAGGTTTGGACTCTAGTTTAGAATCAAGATTGGACTCTAGTTCGGACTATAGTTTGGAGTTCAGTTCGGGCTCAAGTTTGGACTCTAGTTTCGACTATAGTTCAAACTCTAGTTTGAAATCAAGTCTTACCTCTAGTTTGGACTCTTATTTGGACTTCAGTTTTGAATCCAGTTAACACTCTAGTTTTGAATCTAGTTTAGATTCAAGTTTCGACTCTAGTTTGGAATCTATTATAGACTCTAGTTTGGACTCTAGTTTGTTATCTACTTAAGACTTTAGGTTGAAATATTTTTTTTTGACTCCGACTTTGACTCTAGTTTGAACTATAGTTTGGAACCTGTTCGGCCACTAGTTTCGACCCTAGTTTCAACTATAGTTTGATATCCAAATAAGACTCAAGTTTGGACTCTAATTAAGATTTTAGCTTGGAATCTTGTTTGGACTCTAGCAAGGACTCTAGTTAGGGTTCTAGTTCCGAATCTACTTTACACTCTAGTTTGGAATCTAGTTTGGACTCTATTTTGTACTCCAGTTTTGACTCTATTTTAAACACGTTGGGGACTCTTCAAGATCATGGGAATGGCGACACTACAGAACAGTATCTCGTCGTTCTAGGATTTCGTACTCTTTATCCGTACAGTAATTGATTGTTATTTTGACATCGTACTTTAATGTAAGTTCAAACAAGGATATATAGGAATGGAAATCCGAACGAAAACTAGTGTTGGGTATCGGGTTAATTCATATCGTGATAATTTCGATATTCGATATATCCAATATTGATCGAAGAGACTCCTCGATATATTGTACCGGGGCCAACATAAATTATCGCAATATATTTTGCATTTTATAGAGTTTTTTAAATTTAATATTTTATATAATATAGAATTTTATCGATAAAGAAAAATTGTGTGATATGCCACGTACGACGTGAATTTTGTTCCGGTACTTCAAGGTACACGCCGCAAAATGTAACAAAATTAAATGTATTTCACATAATTACTTATTTACTACGTTCAAAACTTGACGTACGATAAGTTCACACTAATTTAGTCAAAAGATAATCTGATAAAAGAATATAGCATTAGTAATGCAATAGCTAGTACTAAGGGTATTTTCGCATGTAACCGAAACTTAGGGTACGTTCCCATGTAAGTGATACTTTAAAAAAGTATTATGGACTGTAGTGATGTGTTCCATACTACTTTGAAAAGCGTCCCTATGTGCGAAAATGAAATCGAAACTTTGAAATGTGACGGTTGTAGACGTAGGTACAACTTTGTGACGATTGACGACAACTAAAAAAACTTCGAGAATCACTGACGCCATTAAAAATAACGATGGTTGTAGACGTCTAGATTTTTGTAATTTTGTGACATGGCAAATGTTTAGGGTTTTGTGACATTGTGACGCCATGCTCACTTGTGACAACGTCGACGTCACAAAATTCAAGAACTATTTACCATGGCTTTCCGATGGCTATCCGATTTCGTTTTTCCGACTTTTCTCAATCGACTTGCCATAAAAATATATACAAAGGTAGTCAAAAAAAATATTTTTTAAATATCTTTCATTTAATACCAGTAACGTCATGCCTTATTCTAAAAAGCGAGAGATAAAAGTGATAGTGTAAGTGGGAGAGGGGAGAAGCGATGACGGGGAAAAATTATGCAAAGGACCCATGAATGAAAGTGGAGGTTCGGAGACCCCTACATTTTTTTTTCCGTACATGCTTGTCTTTTCTGTACATGCACGTGACGGGCACGGAGAAAAGTAGTGAGTGCTCTCCCTCGTCCTAACATTTTACCACCCGTGTAGCGCGTGCGTGGACCGTTTTTCATTCGTTGTTTGGGCGGTACTTTCCCTGAAATCATGTTGGAGGTGATTTTTGATGAAGTTTTTTGACAGGCTGTATTTTCTTGCCAAGGGGTCGAAAAAAAGAAAACGCCAAACTTCGTTAACTTGACGACAAACATGAAGTACATTCAAATGATCGACTTGTACGGCTAAAGTTTTTCTCATACGGAACTGCGTTTTGGGTGAAAACGAGAGGATAAAGTCGATACTTTAATACATGGGGACATACCATAAGTCCTGTTTTTTTTTTTTTTAGAGAAGTTTCTCCGTACAACTTTCAGAGCATTCGGATGTAATCGCAAATATCTTGTAACTTTAAAAAGTGAATTACGTAGACATGTAAAAAACAATGTGGCAAATGAAGTGATCCAAAAAACGAGGCGAAACTTCCCATTCGCCTTCAATTTTAGGCATCTCTCCACACACGGTATAGTTTTTGTGACTTTGTAATCTCTAAACGCCACATTGTTGATGTGGAGGCTCCCAGCACACTGTCGTACCGAGTACGCCACCAAACGCCCTTCTCTTCTCTGCTGTGTCTTTGCACTTTCCACCATCCACTTTCCCCATTCTTCCAAAAACGGATTCAAAGCATATCAACATAGTGAAATGAAACAGGGAAGGACAACAAACATTTATTTACAGTCTTCTATACAACATTGTATGTTCAAACTTGCATGTGATATTGGCAAATGTTGTTGGGTAATGAAAACATAATAATGCAAAGGGAGTTTAAACACATATTATGCCTCAATAACCAAAGATGTAACATGAAATAAACAAGGAAAAACTAATTGCTTAACACTGTTCATTTTCACTGTAGAACAGTTCACAATCTGAATTGTTATGTTAATTTCAGTTTCACGCACTGTAGTTTTCCTCTCGTTTAAAATTTTCTACTGCTTACAATCTGAACTAAATTCCTATTTTCAGTTTAGTACACAGTTTGAAAGTATATCATGTTTGTTTTCGGCTCATTATAACTGTTTGAACAACTTACAATCCGAACTGTATTCTTGTACTCTTTTTTTTTTACTCTTTTTTTTTTTCAAATCAGTACACGGTTTTGACACTATTTCATGGTTGTTTAGGCTCATTATAATTGTTTGAACATGTACCAATCTGAACTAAATTTTTATTTATAGTTTAGTACACAGTTTGACAGTATATCATGGTTGTCTTCAACTCATTATAACTGTTTGAACAGCTTACAATCTGAACTGTATTCATGTAATCTTTTGCTTTTCTCAGATCAATACACAGTTTTAACACTATTGCATGGTTGTTTTCGGCTCATTATAACAGTTTGAACTGCTTACAATCTGAACTCCATTCTAAACATGAACTAAACATTGTACTCTTCTATTTGATATATTGACATTAAATGTTGTTAAAAAAAGAAATTAAATTGAAATCGACAATTTTTTTTTATTTTAGGGTGCATTTATAGACGAAAGTGGAATTCATGGTATGTATGTAAACGAGATGATTCATACATGAAAGTCATTTCAGCTTCCACATTCACGAAAGTGAAAGTAACATAGATTAATTAAAAGGTGGAATTGATATATATCATAAAAACATGCCTACTCAATATTAGACAAAATGTATGGATTTTAACATTTAAAGTGGCCATTATTTTCAGGGTCGATCAAGAACAAAATAAACAATATTTGGTGATGATAATTCAAAATTTGTAACTTGTCTTGTTAACGACCATCCAAATTGTCATGAAAACATTCTTGTCGTCTATATTTGACAACCGACAATTTCGACAAATTACTCAAACGGCTATAACGAAATTGGTGGCCAACATTACATATAGGATACACTATCGACAAACAATTGCTCAACCTCAATCAAATGGTTTGTATTATATCGAACCCAGGTCGACACATTGGGCAAAGGAGGAATTGCAACGTTATAACGATGAACGATTTCGTCAACTTTTCCGCTTTAAAATAGATACTGTGAATTTCTTGGTTAGTGAACTACAAAATGAGTTGATCAACTTCTTTCCCCCACGGCTCCAAAACATACCTAATAGATAACTGATTGTAGAAAAACAGATTCACATTGCATTGATGCGATTAGGTCACGAAGGAGGATTGAGACGTACTTCAAAGGAGTTTGGTGTAGGAATCTCAACCGTGTGTGAAGTTTTTCAGAAGGTTATGGAGGAGATTGTTGAAATGCTACGACATTGGATTCGATGGTCGACGGAGGAAAAATTGCAAGACAAAGGATTTTTTTTTCCGAAAAAAGAGGGTTACCAAATTGTGTAGGTACTATAGATTGCACACACATTGTAACTACACTTGGGAACGACATGGATCCGATAGACTATTACGATGAAAAAAAAAAATTCAACGGTAGTGCAGGCGGTAGTAGACCACTGAATGAGATTTATAGATATAAATTTGGGATCACTTTGATCGATTCATGACTCTAGAATTTTCAGAAGATCAAAATTGGCGGAAATTTCGAGGAAAACATGCATGCTAGCGGTGTTGTTTTCCAATAGGAAAGTACTAACATAATTTTACATACCTTGTAGGGGATGCCGGCTACGCCTTACACCCCAATTTGATAGTGCCATACCCTGGTACACAAATAACTCCATCGAAGACAGATAGGAAATCCATAGTGTCCCAGCCATTAACCCCAGTGCCTTCTCCATCTCCCTCATGACCTTATAGTACACCCGATGATACAAGGACTCCAACATATGTACGTATGACTTTGATGGGTAGAAGCGCTCATGCCTCTCAAAGATCCCAATATCATCCTTGAGTCACGATGAGACAGCTGGCGATGCGATAATGAGATAACAAGTGCATTGGAGGACATATGAATGGCAATCTGTGTGAAGTTTTTTTCGTCTTTTTCTATGCCATGTTGGCACCTCCTAACCAATGAAATTGACTGCCTGCCCAGAGTCATGAGGAACATAACAAAGTAGTCTGTCTGGCTACACCCCGGCATTATATGCATTCTCTGCCCCCCTTACAGGCACTCTTCCTTCCAGAGGATGACAGCTTGGGACGCATACATCATGTCTAGAGAGCTTGTGCTATCCGTGCGACACGGCCTATCGATAACAAAATGAAGGATTTATTAGTGTAAATGCGGGATTAGAATGTAAAATATAAATTTAGTGGAGAGGGACGTGGGGTATTGTATACTGATCCTATAAATAGTGTTATTAACAATGCTTTTTGATTTTTGACGAGAAAAAGTCGATCATATCTGTGTTATTAACACTAACAACGATAACCAATGCAGTATCTATACGAGGATTAGTATCAATAGATGTTTTGTGTTAGGAATACGTGTCTTATGGTCTTGGACTTAGGTCTTTTAGGAAGTTTAAGGGTTATTTTTAGCCTATCAAACCACGTGTCCCGCACTTAGGTCTTTTAGGAAGTTTAAGGGTTATTTTTAGCCTATCAAACCACGTGTCCCGCACAGGATATCCTCTAGACCTGTCGAACCATCATCAGATAGAGATGCTCAAAATCATGAGGATAGAGGAAAGGAGGGAGAGGACCTTGAGGTCTTATCTCGGCCCCATGCGATATGTACCATGGTAGAGGTCTTCCTTCAAAGTTTTCTAAAAGCTTCTAAAATCTCCCTCCCTCTCCTTCTTCCTCGCCCTGTCTTCCTACTCTCCTCCATCAAAACAGCCATAGAGCACATAAAAGTCGCATCGACAAACCTCGTATCACTGATAAGAGAAAACACAAGCGATGATCCTCTCCCAAGTATCCAATGGAGGAGACTCCGAGATCACAGGCATGAGTCTTTTTTATGGATGATCCTTAGTCCCACAGTGATCCCGGAGGTGATAAAGATACCATCTCTCAATGAGGAGGATATTGGTCGTCATCCTAAAAAAAAACCCTCAAATCGGGGCTTTGAGATGAGTAGAAAGCATTGACTCATTGTCAAATGTCTGACGAAAGTGAGGTATTCATAGTCTAATGTGCGATGATGTCCCATATTGGATGCTTAATACTTAGTATCCGGTGTCCAATTCCAAATTTATTTATTTCATATCCCAATGTCCAATGTGAGACATCCAATATCCAACATGTGATGTCCAATATCCAATGCCCAATGTCCGCTATTCAATACCCAATGTTTGAAATTCAATGTCAATACGAGAAGCCAGACCTGCAACATGAGATGTCTGCTTAATGTTTTTAACTCAAATGTCAAATGTCCAAAGGTTGAGGTAATCAAATGTCCAATGTGGAATGTCCAATATCGATGCCTAATACCAAGTATCCAGTGTCCAATTCGAAATGTGCGCAACAAATGTCCAATGTGAGACATCCAATCTCCAACATGCGCTGTCCAATATCCAATGTCTTCCATCGATGATTAAATATCTAATGTTGATGTGAATATTGAATGTCCAATATCTGATATACAATGTCACTGTGTGATATCTAATCTTCGATGTGGGATGTCCAATGTCCATTGCCTAAATGTCCAAAATTCAATGTCTAATGTTGAAATGATTTTTTACTCACCACCAGTCGAGCACAAATATGGGTGCCGTCGCTGAGCTGGACCAATGGCCATTTCTCTTGTCCTCTCCACTCCATGGAGGATACAGAAGCCGGAGCGATGCATTTCACGTTGTCGGAAAATGTCTCCTGGAAAGACCACAAAAATACTCATAATTTTGTACCTGATTTCTTGGTCAAAATTTGATATGGGTTTGCTTATGGTTTAGCTTGGCTGTTTTGATGCAAAGGTGGAGCGAGAGGGGAGTGAGAGAGGTAGGGAAGGATAGAGAGAGATTATCATAAATTTGTGTGGTAGAAACCTGTGTCAAAACTGAATGTGATTTCACAGTCCGATAAGAAAGATGTCCAAGAAGATTGACTGTGAAAAAGTACTCAACTCTGGTTTTCCAGACCACTTTTCTTTTTCAAAAAGAAAGTCCACAAAAATAGAACCCCCCTAAGTTTTATTACGTATGATGTTATAAATTCGATTGTACAGAAAATTTGACAAACTCTACAAAATCACGGAGGTTAAAAACTTTGAAAAACATTAACTTTACATTCTACATTTCAAGACTTGGGCTTCCAGAAGCTGTTTTGATTATGTCACTTTTTGTGAGGAGGGTTGTGAGTCATTTAGAATCTGTAAATGGTATCAAATATTGTTCTTTGTAGCAAAAATAAGATGAATTGAAGTTAAAGAAGAAAACCAACCATGGAAGAAAAAAAAACAAAACATAAACGTAAGAAAAGCCCAGAAAAAAAAGCCATTACAGTACCTGCAACTTTCCATGGAGAGCTGCTACAAGAACATCGTTTTCCACAACATACCTGTCCAACAAATAGAGAGAAAAAAAAAACAAGTGAAACTAAGGCATTATAAAACAAGACATAAAGATGTGTGAACACCTTTTCAATAATAAGAACCAGTTGTAACAATGACCCATTCAACCATTTTCCCAAAATCGAAAAACATTGGTTCCATCAATTTTCAACTTGAAACTAAATTAAAGTCCGCGCTAAATGTTCATTTTTCCCAACTTACACTCTACCAGGCGCAATAAAACACTGCTATCCACTGCTAATCCACGGAATAAAAAAAATATAGACCCTTATGGAATAAATTTTGAATCTTAATTGAAAATCTTCCATAAAAAATAATTCTATCTTTTCCTATTCTCTCACCCAAGAACAGAATGGTTGATATCTTTTGCGACATAACGGACAAAACCACGTCCAGCGTGATCCCAAACCTGCAATCAGTTAAAACAGCAGAAACTGTTGTGAGGTAACGGAACTGCCAACAGAACAAGGAACAAGGAGGGCCTAACTTTAGCCTTTAGACACCCACAAACACATTTTTTCCAGAATCCTTCTTGAGTTTTGATCATTTATTTGAAAAGGAGACCAGTGTTTGACTTGTTTATCTAGTGGAAAATTTGAATCAGTTTTCTCAAGAATTTGGCTCGGTAAAAAGAATAAACTATTTACCGAAATTTGCATTGCATGCAGAAATGCCATTAGGAATATTTAAGTATATGTTAATAGTCAATACAGAAAGTCTACCTTCTTTACCTCAAACCTTTTCTTTCCAACAGTGAAAGGCATGAGAGGTAGGGAATGAAGAATGCCCAATATTGTGGCTTTAGAAATCAGAGTTTCAGAAATGCAATGGAGTATTGTGAATTTTAAAAAGTTTGACAAATGATAATAAGAGGAAACTTAACAAAACTTGAGCTTATCGAGCCTGTAAATATGCCTGTTAAAAACTCGCTCAATGGTCAATGTCAAAAAAATCATTATTCCTTGATAATAATAATTTGAAGCTGGTTTATTCCTCTTACCATCTTTATTATTTTGTTTTGTTGCTGTTAAGCGTGTTCTTCTTTACCTTACTACTTATCACTAAATGCTCAAAATGCAATGATTAGTATTTGATGTCAAATATTCATTCTCCATCCTACTTTCTTGACAATACTTAATCGACAAGATCTATTTGACAATATTTATTTGACAGCAACTATTTCACAAGACCTATTCGTCAATACCTATTCGTCAACACCGATTTGGCAATATATATTTGACAAATCTATTCCACAACACCTATTTGACAGAATTTATTTCATGAGATCTATTTGGCAATAAACAATAAACTTCCAAGAATGTCTTGTTATTAACATCTCTAAAATATTCTGCCATTGTAAATGCAAAAAAACCTACATTCCTACGAGCTCCAGGTGGTTTATTCATTTGACCACATACTGACGGTACTCTAGATTCAGAAAAACTTTCGTCATTAAGTACTTTTGACCTACCTGCATTGTATCAAATGGAGAATGCGGCCCTTTTTCAATTTACTCGTGCAATAAACCCCCAATCCGCAAATCCGTTCAAACCTCCACATTAACTCCGGTAATTACGTAAGCAAGCAAATACACGCACGCATATGCGAAACTGAATCTTCCAAAAACAACAATTAATCCCTAGACTAATATAAATTTCCCGTAAACCTCAGGATAGCCTAGGTAGCCATGGCTCTAGCTCCCTCTCCAATTTCTCAGTGACTGCGACAAGTTTGAGAGTTTGAGAGAGAAGTTAGAGGTAGACTGCCTCGGCTTCTTTATTTCTATTCAGACCTAGAAAATACTTAAAAACCATTAATTTCTACATATTACATGCTAGACAAGGAGAATGCTGTCGACATGCTTACTAAAGCAATCGCTACTAACAAGTTACTCATATTTGCAAGAAAAGCAAGTTTAAAGGAAAGAGCGTTTTTTGAGGAGAAGAAGTTTTCTAAGGAAAAGGAGAAAGAAATTTCTAAGTCTAAGACGAAGGAGGGAGAAAGTTCCACGACTAAAGAAAACAAAAAGAGAAAGTTGGAAATGGGTGAAGGCGAGAGCGCCTAAATAGTTTTGAGCGACTCATTTCCGAACCTGGACGTTCGGGAGGACCACCGAAATATTCTCGCGACAATATTGGAGCGTAGTCTCCGAACCTTATTAATTGGATGTCTGGATTTCGACAGCGTACTAATTGGAGCATTACTTCCGGACGTAATCATGCGCGTGTCGTCCACGGGGTACATCGGCAGCGGCACACTCAATGTGATTCGTTTTCTGACGAATCAATTTTTACGCAGGTGTATTTTTTTTTAAGTCTGGTCCTGTACGCTATCGTGGCACTCACTGATCGCCACGTCTGTTTTTAAACGGTCTTGTACGGACCAAATTTATGGAATAACGACGAAACTCACCTTAATGGAAGTGACGTCGAAGTACAAAATTTTCAGGACACGTACGGCGACGAATCTATCACGCGCCGTTGGGAATTTGTTTTGTTCCCTTCGCAGCATTTTGAGGAAGCATCGCGGTCAACTACGGTCCCGGTCAAAGTTACGGAAAATCGCCACAGAATCGAGTGGGAGTGTTGTTTTTCGTGCGACCTTGGGCAATATTCCGATTTAGCACTATACCGATTTCGGCTTCACGCGAAATCGAATCGTACCCACTTTGATCCGTGATATTTTTAGGGTACACTATTTTGGGTGGGTACGTGTGTCAGCGCCTCTGCAGGTGCATTATTGTAGGTGCATTATTGTAGTTGTCAGATTAGACACGTGGCGCTTTGTCATTGGACTGCCACTTAAATTCTTTGCTTGCACTTAGGCTTAAGTAGTTCATTTTCACAAGCGTAGATTACCATTCACAGAGGCAAGGAAAGTGACAAGGCTTTATTGATAGGGACAAATTGTCCAGATTTACAACTTTTGTTTTTACTCCTACTTTATAATGGATTCCTAAAAGCCTTTCCTATCTTGTTTTACATGTGAATGCCTATTACTCTCTCTCTCTCTCCTATTTTGTCTAATTCTTTTGCACTTCGTGACGAATCTGAGTCTGGACTTGAGTTTCTTCTGCTAGATTCTACCACCGTGGTCCCAAGTTTCTTCTTGGTTACCCGAAATGGCAGACTCCGGTTTTCAGGAAAAGTATACTACACCGCCAATCGCTATTAGCGTAGAAGTTTCTTTAGGGTACATGAATAATTAGTGGTTTACGCTAATTAAGAATTTAAATTTTTTGAAAAAAGCATACATTCTAATTGTTTAACAAATTCTAATTTGGGACTTTGAAAAAAATAAATGTGGTTGCAAACATGCTTACACTAATATAGGTATTCGTACAAAATCTGACAAATCGTACACAAATCGTACGTTCACACGGTCGAAACGTGGTTGCTGGACGAATATGTGCGAACGTGATATTTGACAACCCGATTATATCCCCTTTTTAGAGCGCACATTCTCATGCGTCCGCGGTTCCTAAAACTCATTAATTATACCTTTTCACTTAAAAAGGTACAATTTTGTACGGTCTGACACTGTCCGTACAACACACTAATTAAATGCTGACGTACTTCCGTTTTGTACGGTACTAAAAAAATAGCCCTAAATAGAGTAAAGAAAAAAATAGAATGAACTACAGTACACTAATGGAGAATAAAATAAAATAAAAAAGCGGGACGGAATTACACCTTGAATCGTTATTAGCGTATAGAAATTATTAGTGTAGAGAAAAAATTAGCGTCATTCATTCTAATTTAGTGCCAGGAGACGTGGCAGATTATGGTCCACGTCCTTAAATAGTGTAACTTATTATATTTAAGGTATCAATGTCAAAATTTTAGGGTGCCGATATAGCGTACATAAGGCTAATAACGATTCACGGTGTAGCTTTTCTATTTGTCAAAATATCAGATCGGAAAAAGTTTGATGTATATTTTCATATTTTGTCACAGGTCACACAGTATTGAAAGACTCGAAAGTAGAAACGTCGGTTTTAAAGTTTTCATACAAAATTACTAAATTAGGAATAGTTTCCACTGTCTTTTTTGTACAAAATTGAATCAAGATTGCAACAAAATTTGAATTTAGGAACGCCAGAATAGTTAGGGCGTATGTCAAATTGTCAAGTTAGGGCATATTCTCACTTTGACAATTTCTGGTCATCTTTTGTTTAGGTTATTATTCCCGATTTTTTGGTCATGTTACTGTACTTAAGGGTGCGTCTCCATGTGCCTAAGGGTATGTTTTCGCTGTACGATGTACAAAAAAGTACGAAAACCGTCCCCTTAGCCCTAAAAAATCCTTAGAAAATCCTTAAAACGTACGAAAAACATACGGAAATGTACGTCATTGTACGACATGTGTACCCAAAAACCTAGGAGTACGGATGATGTAAGGCAGCTGTACTGTAAAGATGACATTCTTGCAGGTACAAATCAGACCGAAAAGGACTCGGCTGTGGAAACTCCAGTGACAACTCTACCCGAAGCGGAAGACGTGGTGGAAATTGATTCGGAATCAAGGGATAGGGGAGAAGCTGAGTTTGTTCGAAAGAATCCACGAGAACCATCTATTCTGGCCTCATATTTTGAGGGGGGAAGGAGAAGTAGCAAAAGACTTCAAGAAAAACAGGTTAATAACAAGGTAACTAAACTATCTCATCAAGATGAACCTCAAACTTATGGAGAGGCCATCAATGATGAGATGGCCTCAATTATGGCAGCCGATACTTGGGAGCTGGTGGACTGTCCACCTAACCAAAAACCAATCGGTTGTAAGTGGGTTTTCAAATTAAAACTAAACCCAGATAACACAATCGAGCGCTACAAGGCCCGATTAGTGGCAAAGGGATTTACACAAAAAGAGGGAATTGACTACAAAGAAACCTTTGCCTCGGTGGTCAGATTTCCCTCCGTCCGCATACTTTTCAGCTTGGCAGCAGCGGAAGACATGGAAGTGCACCAAATGGACATCAAGACAACCATTTTGAATGGAGAATTGGAAGAGGAGATCTTCATGCGACAACACGAAGGGTTTGTGGAGGAAGGAGAGGAGAGTAAGGTATGCGAGGTGATTAAATCTCTTTATGGTTTGAAACAGGCGGCTCGACAATGGAATAAGAAGCTTAATGAGTTTCTTACCGGTCTGGGATATATCCGGATCAGCTCAGATCACTCAATCTATGTTTTCGAAGATGAGGAAGGTTTTATATTTATTGCAATTTATGTTGATGATTTGCTAGTCTTAAGTAAATCAATGGAAAATATTAATAAAGTGAAAACCTATCTTAACGGGAGATATGAAATGAAGGATATAGGGGAAGCAAAATATATTTTGGAAATTCAAGTAGAGAGAGACCGAAAAAGAAAAATTATAAGATTGACTCAAAAGGAAGCAATAGGGAACATGCTTGAAAAATTTCAAATGGATAAAGCTAATACTTGTACAACTCTAATGGAGTTGAAGAAGGGAAGTGAGGGGAGTGAGGAAGAAGGAGTCATAGTCTTAGACGAGGAATTATCTCCTGAAGAACAAAAGTTCATGTAGACTATTCATTACAGGCAAGTAGTGGGAAGTCTAATCTATTTTATGAATTGTACCCGGCCGGATTTAGCAGTAGCTGTAGGAGTGCTGAGTAGAAGTCTAAATGCTCCCACTAAGAGGGATTGGGAGGCAGCTAAGAGAGTCCTTAGATATTTGATAGGAAATAGGGATCTATGGTTGCATTTGGGTGGGGAGAATACTGACATCACTACTTGGAGTGATACCAGTTATGGTGATGCTCCGATGAGGAGATGCACTTCAGGATATGTATTATATGTGGGTGATGGGGCTTGCCGTTGGAGTAGCAAACAACAAAAAGTTATTGCTCAGTCCACCATGGAGGCAGAGTATATGGCCTCTTGCTCTGCTGTAAAAGAATTGATGTGGGTCAAGTCTTTGCTTGGTGAGCTTGGTCACCTTAAGAGTGGTGTGCAGAAAATTTTTTGTGATAATCAGGCAGCAATCGCTATTTCTGACAATCCTAAACATCATTTTAAAGCTAAACACATGGACATAAGACTCAGCTTTGTTAGAGAGAAAGTAGAAAACAAAATAATCAGCTTAGAGTACCGACCAGATAGTGAGATGGTAGCATATATGATGACTAAACTTGTGCCTTCCCTTAAGCTAATTTTCTGCAGGGAAAAGTGTGGTCTGAAATTAAAGATTGACTAGAAAATAAGGGGAGTGAAAAAATTAATGGTCTTTTTAAAGTATTTTCTAGGTCTGAAAAAAAATAAGAAAGAAGCCGAGGCAGTCTATCTCTAACTTCTCTCTCCAACTTCTCACACTTGTCGCAGTCACTGAGAAATTGTAGAAGGAGCTAGAACCATGGCTACCTAGGCTATCCAGAGGTTTACGGGAAAATACATTTTAATTAGGGGTTTAATTTACTAAAAGATATGTGCCGGCGACAGGATTTGATCCTGGTACCTGCTGGTCGGCAGACAGCCAGTAGCCGGTAGCCTTAGCCGTTAAGTCTAGGAGTAGTGTTATGTTCTATATGGTTTGATAATTACTTAAACATTTATACGTAGGATAGTTCATTTAACTGTAACCGCTTACGGGAGACATATATCCAGTAAAAGTAAAAGTACGGATTGCGGTACGGATAAGAAACCAATACCGCGCATTTAATTCTTTAGTGAAACGAATACCGCGCATGTATTTATTACGGCTGGGATTAAATGTGAATTTAATCGGACGGCCGGAATTAACGCCGAGATCGCGGAAGAGGATTTTGGCGGTTTTTGGTCATCGCCACATCGGATGACACGTGGCAGAATGACATTCGATCGCGGCATCTCCGAGGATTAAGGAAGAGTAGCCGGATAAAACACGTGTCGACATTTATTTCATGTCGTACAATATTCGTACATAAAGTACACCGGCAACTGTACGTTTGTGTACGGAAGTGCAATATGATTGGTGCCGTACATCAGTAGATAGAGTTTTTAGAGAGAGATATGACTTAGAAAATATTGTTAGATAGGACCCTCTCTCCCCAGAGAGTTTTTGTCTAAAAAGGTCAACTTTGACTTCCATAACTAACTGCTCATGGGACCAAATTTAAAGATTCTTTTTGTTATCGACTCAAAGGAGTCTTCCTTTCACAAGGGTGGAGGTGGTCAAAGTTTTTGTCTGCAAGGGTAATAGTTATTCTTGCTGAAACACAAATGGGTCAGGGTTATCCTTGAGGCTTTTTGCAAGCTGTCCATTCTGAGGACCTATGGAGGTCTCACAGTTCCATCTTCATCTTGCCTTGCCCCGGTAGAGTCTCTGGTGGAAGGGTTAGGATTCATGCTGAGTCAGTGTGCATTCCCATAAATCTCCCCTACTCGGTGGATGATGCTACAATCGTATTCTTGCAAGATGAGAACCCATCTGGCCAGCTTACCGGTCAATTACAGTTCTCCATTATCTATTCGAGGGGCTGGTGATGTGTAATAAGGGTGAAGTGTACTCCATAGAGGTAAGGCCTGAAATGGTGGATTGCCCATACTGCGGCGAGCAATTCCCTGTGACAACTGCTGTGATTCCCCTCGGCTTTGTTATTGCCCCGGCTTCCATATGCCACTATGTACTCCGCCCCTGCATCGTCCAATTGAGCCAACACTGCTCCCAATCCGAACCTGCTCCAATCAGTATATAGGAGGAAAGTTCGCTGGTGATCAGGCATCCGGAGCACAAGATGCTGCTTGAGAGAATCTTTCAGGAACTAGAAAGCGATCCGCTATTCTTCTACCCACTGCCACTCCTGGTCCTTTTGCAATAACTAATTCAATGGTTAGGCGTGGCGACTGAATTCGCGAATAAACCTCCGGTAATAGTTGGCCAGACCCACGAAAGTGTGAAGGGCCGAAATGTCTTGCGGGGGTGGAAGGGCGTCAAGGGCTACCACCCTAATCATGTGGGGACCCACTGTCCCAAAAGTCACCTCATGACCCAAATAAATGATTTTCTGCACTCCAAAGATGCCCTTCTCGGATGGCACTTTAAGCCCGCCTCTTGGAGAGCCCACAGAACGATCTGTATATGCTCCCAGTGTTTTTCGTATGTTTTGGAGAAAATGATCACAACGTTGATGTTACACCGTGAGCAATCAATTCCTCGGAAGGCCTCGTCCATAGCCCGTTGGAATTTGGTAGGTGTATTTTTGAGGCCAAATGGTGTAGAAATCGATGGTTCTTTTACTATTTTCTAGGTCTAAATTGGAATAGAGAAAGAAGACGAGGCAGTCTGCCCTTAACTTCTCTCTCCAACTCCCACACTTGTTGCAGTCACTGAGAAGTTGGAGAGGAAGCTAGAGCTATGGCTACCTAGGCTATCAAGAGGTTTATGGGAAATAGATTAGTGATTCATGGATAGGTAGTTTATTTACTAAAAAGGGATATTGTAGGATCTAGGATTTGATCTTGGTACCTACCGTCTGTTGACTGCTGGTAGCCGGTAGACTTATCCATTTAGTCTAGGACTAGTGTTACATGCTATAGGGTTCGAGATTTATTTAACTCTTACCACGTAGGATAATTCATTTAACGACAACTTTTTACGGGATACATATATTCAGTTATGTAAAAGTCCGATCAAACCCGACTTTAATTCTAGTCGTTGAAAATAGATGCGCGGTATTTGTTTTGCGGTCAAAACAAATGCGCGGTATCTTTTTTGTAAAGTACATAAATCCGTACTATACTTGAACCGATTCTATGTATTAGGAATCGATTAGTCTAGTTAAACGAATTCGTATACGTGTTAATATTTATATATTTATCAAACCTTATAGCACTTTGCATTGGTCCTAGACAAATAGGATAAAGCTACCAGCTACCGGTTACTTTGACAGACGGCAGGTACTAGGTTTTAATCTTGGGTCCGCCAAATACCTTTTGAATGAAACTTACTAGACTACTGCATGTCTCCCTTTGGATAGCATATGCAGCCATGGCTCTAGCTCCCTCTCCAACTTTCAGTGACTGCGACAAGTGAGGGAGTTGAAGGGAGGAGTTAGAGGTAGACGACTTGTGTTTTTTTTTTGCATTTTATCTTTACAAGTTTAAACCTAGAAAATACTAAGAGAACCTTTAATTTCTACACTCCTCTTATTTTCTAGTCACTTTTAAATTAAAGACCACACTTCTCCCTGCAAAAAAATAATTTGAGCGTAGGCACATATTCGGTCATCATATATGCTACCATTTCACTATCTGGTCTATATTCTAAACTGATTATTTTGTCTTTTACCTTCTCCCTAACGAAGCTAAGTCTAACGTCTAAATGTTTGCTTTAAAATGGTGTTTGAATTGGTAGAAATGGTAATGGCTGCCTAATTATCACAAATCACTTTTTGGACACCACCCTTAAGATGACCAAGCTCACTAAGCAAAGACTTCACCCACATTAATTCTTTTACAGTAGAGCAAGAGGCCATGTACTCAGCCTCCATGGTGGACTTAGCAATGACCTTTTGCTGCTTGCTACTCCAACAGCAAGCCCCATCACCCACATACAATACATACCCAGACGTGCATCTCCTCATAGGAGCATCCCCGTAGCTGGCATCACTCCAAGTGGTGATGTTTGTATTGTTCCCACCGAAATGTAACCATAGATCTCTAGTCCCTATGATATATCTAAGGACTCTCTTAGTTGCCTCCTAATCCTTTTTAGTGGGAGCATTGAGACTCCTACTTAGTACTCCTACAACTACGGCTATATCTTGCCGGGTACAATTTATAAAATATATTTGGATGCACAGTACTTGTCTATAAGGGATTGTCTGCATAAATCTTTTCTCTTCCGGGCCTAGCTCATCATCCAAGATTATAAACCTCTTCCACACTCCCTTCACTTCCCTTCTTTAGTTCAATAGGAGTGGTCCAACTATTAGCCTTGTCCATTTGGAATCTTTCTAACATGTTTCCAATGGCCTTCTTTTGAGTTAATCTTAATATAATTCTATCTCTCTCTCTGCCTGAATTCCTAAGATATACCTTGTTTCTCCCATATCATTCATCTCAAATCTTCCTTTTAGATCATATTTCAATTTATTTAATTTATCCATAGATTTACTTAAAACAAGCAAATCATCAACATAAATTGCAATGAAAATAATTATTTCCTCATCTTCAAACAAAAAAAAATGAGTGATCTAAGTTGATCCGAATACATCCCAAACTCGTAAGTGTTGTTTTTGGAAAGCTTTAAGTCAGAACAAATTTATAGGACGGCAAGAAAACAGATATATAGGGATACGCGTCGTCACTTGAAGCACAGTGCAGGTTTTTGAATGGTACCAACGCGAGCATTGGAACAACGCAGCTGCGACGCAGATGGAACAAGCGCAGCTGCGGTTATCTTTATATGGTCCGTATGGACGAACGCAACATGCGACACAACGAGATAAACACAACTACATATATTTTGGTACAAGACAACGCAATTGCTACGCAACAAGACAAACGCAACTGCGCCTAATTTTGGTATGGGACAACGCAGCTGCTACGAGGCTGCGGATATTTGAATGTGATCAGGAGTTGGACTGCGCTGCTACAGTTGATATGAATGAAGTCAACGAACAAGATTCATAAGGGAATAATTAAGTGACTTGCTGATAGATGTTCTGCAACAACCGGATGGACGTACCCAAACAATTGTCACTAAGCCAGGCGACAAGTATTTAAACAAATCACCTGTATAGGATTCTTCGTAATATTGATTGTATAGTGATATATTAGTTTTAGCGTGATTAGGAGCACTTAGACCTTAGTGGCAGTTTAGTTCTTTTGGACGTATCTTTTAAAAACACTTCTATTGGTGGTTCAACACTATCTAGTAGGACAACTGAGTGAAGAGTATAAGACTTAGGACGTAGAACATTTTTATGGATCAAAACTTCCAGACTGTGTAATCTGCAAACTGTTTTTGGGAAACTTCTGAGTTGCATATCTTGGTGTATGTTGGATCAATTGTGCTGAAACCTTGGGAGTTGTCAGTCTTTGTGATACACTATACTGTGGTATAGTTTGAAGCAGTTTGGACTGTTTTGTAAACTTTATTGAGCTGTAGAAAGCAACTGCTTGATTTGATTATTGGTAAGCTTCTGTGGTGAATTATGTCTACTTCTACTACTACTGCTGCTGCTCCACCTGCTCCAGTGGTCGTAGAACAATAGCAAGAAACTCATCGAGCTTCTTATTCCATTTCCGTGGCGCTTGTTTCAGCCCATACAAAGATTTGATCAATTGACATACCTTGCTCTCCTCCCGTTGCTTTACAAATCCTTTGGGCTCTCGCATAAAAATCTCCTCTTCTAACTCTCCATGTAGGAAGGCCGTCTTGATGTCTATCTGATGTACTTCCATGTCTTCTGCTGCCGCCATATTGAGAAGTATCCAAACGGAGGGAAACATGACGACCGGGGCAAATGTCTCTTTGTAGTAAATTCCCTCATTCTCGAGAAATCCTTTCGCCACTAACCTAGCCTTGTAGCGTTCAATAGTTTTATCGTGGTTGAGTTTCAATTTAAATAACAATTTACACCCGATTGGCTTTCTATCAAGAGGACAGTCCACCAATTCCCATATATCAGCCACCATAATTGAAGCCATCCCCTCATTAATTGTTGTCTTCCGCTGGTTCCTTTCAAGACGGTTCATTGCCTCATTATAAGTTTGAGTTTCATCGGGTGAGACAGTTTGGTTTCCTTGTTGTTAACTTGTCTCTCTTGTAGTCTTTTGGTGTTTTTTCTTCCTCCCTCAAACTTTGTTGCCGGAATAGATAGCTCCCGCGGATTCTTCATAACAATTTCGACCTCTCCCTTATCCCTTGATTCCGAGTCTATTTCCACCACGTCTTTGGCTTCGGTTGGAGTTATTTCTTAGGATTCCACGGCTGAGTCCTTTTCGATGTGATTTGTACCTGTAAGATCATTAACTTCTCGGAAAATTGGATAGTTAGGAAGCTCAAAATCATCAGAATATTTTTACTCAAGTCTAATTTTAATTGTCTTTGTATGCTGAAAGGGACATATATATTTCCTTTCATCCATGACCAATAGATGCTTGACTAGGATTAAATCTTCTTTCTTGAGGTCATAGACTCTATACATATTCAAGCCTCTTATGCCACAACATAATATCATGAACACCAACATAGTAAAGTTTCTTCTTTTCATTGCTTAAAATCAGCCTAAACATCTATTGGTTACCTTTTTCAGCAGTGAAATAAGTTGCCTCCTTAAAGCTAGCAGTTAAGGTTCCCTTCCTAGTGTTAGTCTCAAAACCTTTATCATCTAACAAGTCAAAAGCTCAGGATTGTTTTAGACAATATAAAGCATGGAGCGAAAAACTCCATGAAACTCCAATCAAGAGAATAAGGACTAACAATGGTGGAGAGTATACTTCTAACCAGTTTGAGGATTTTTTTAGGGAAGATGGAGTTCAACACCAAAAGATAGTTTCTGAAAACCCGGAACAGAATGGGGTAGCTGAAAGGTTTAATAGAACACTAATTGATAGTGCTAGAAGTATGTTGTCAAATAACAAGATAGGAAAAAGGTTTTGGGCAGAAGCAATGAACTGTGCTAATTACCTCAAAAATAGAGTTCTTACTTCAGCTATAAAAGATCAAATGCCTTATGAGAGATGGACAGGCCGGAAACCAGACATATCTCACTTAAAGGTTTTTTGGTAGTCAAGTATTCAGTCTAGATACAGATCGGTCTAATTGGAAGCTAGATCCTAAAGGAAAATCGAGATACTTATTAGGATATGATGAGAATGTTAAAGGATATATAGTTTATGATCTTAAAAGGGAAGATATAATCTTAGTAAAGCATCTTTAAAGATAAAAGGAAAGTCTGTGGATCCCTTCTAGTATACAAAGTCAGTAAAAATCAGATTTGAGTCAGAAAATTTCGATGACTATGAGCTTCCTAACTATTCAGGTTTTAGAGAAGATGACATTCTTGCAGGTACAAATCAGATCGAAAAAGACTCGGTTGCGGAAACTCCAGTGACAACTCTACCCGGAGCGGAAGACGTGGTGGAAACTAATTCGGAATCAAGGGACAGGGGAGAAGCCGAGATTGTTCGAAAGAACCTACGAGAACCATCTATTCCGACCACAGATTTTGAGGGGATAAGGAGAAGTAGCAAAAGATTGCAAGAAAAACAGGTTAATAACAAGGTAACAAAACTATCTCATCAAGATGAACCTCAAAATTATGGAGAGGCGATGACCTTTCCAGAAAGGAACCGGTGGAAGACAGCCATCAATGAGGAGATGGCCTCAATTATAGCAGACGATACTTGGGAGTTGGTGGATTGTCCACCTAACCGAAAACGAATCGGTTGTTAGTGGGTTTTCAAATTAAAATTGAACCTTGATAACACGATTGAGCACTACAAGGCCTGATTAGTGGCAAAGGGATTTACACAAAAAGAGGGAATTGACTATGAGGAAACCTCTGCCCGTTCGTCAGATTTCCCTCCGTCCGCATACTTCTCAGTCTGGCAGCAGCGCAAGACATAGAGGTGCAACAGATGGAAATCAAGACAACCTTTTTGCATAAAGAATTGGAAGAGGAGATCTTCATGCGAGAACCCGAAGGATTTGTGGAGGAAGGAGAGTAGAGTAAGGTATGCCGGCTGATTTAATCTCTTTATGGTTTGAAACAGGCGCCACGACAATGGAATAAGAAGCTTGATGAGGTTCATACCGGTCTGGGATATATCCGGATCAGCTCAGATCACTCAATCTATGTTTTTGAAGATGATGAAGGTGTTATATTTATTGCAATTTATGTTGATGATTTGCTTGTTTTAAGTAAATCAATGGAAAAAATAAATAAATTGAAAACTGATCTAAATGGCAGATTTGAAATGAATGATATAGGGGAAGCAAAATATATTTTGGGAATTCAAGTAGAAAGAGACCGAAAAAGGAAGATTATAAGATTGACTCAAAAAAAAGCAATAGCAAACATGCTTGAAAAATTTCAGATGGATAAAGCTAATAGTTGTACAACTCCAATGGAGTTGAAAAAGGAAAGTGAGGGGAGTGAGGAAGAAGGAGTCATAGTCTTAGACGAGGAATTATCTCCTGATGGACAGAAGTTCATGCAGACTATTCCTTACAGGCAAGTAGTGGGAAGTCTAATCTATTTTATGAATTGTACCCGGCCGAATTTAGCAGCAGTTGTAGGAGTGCTGAGTAGAAGTCTAAATGCTCCCACTAAGAGGGATTAGGAGGCAGCTAAAAGAGTCCTTAGATATTTGATAGGAACTAGGGATCTATGGTCACATTTGGGTGGGGAGAATACTAACATCACTACTTGGAGTGGTGCGAGTTATGGTGATGCTCTGATGAGGAGATGCACTTCTAGATATGTATTATATGTGGGTGATGGGGCTTGCTGTTGGAGTAGCAAACAACAAAAGGTTATTGCTCAGTCCACCATGGAGGCTGAGGGGAGAATCACCCTCGTAAATCTGAAGATGAGTCGTGAGGATGTTGACGACGATTTAAGCCGGCCCATGTTAAGTATTTTATCTAATCTGAAGGGTGATGAACGGACATTCCTTAT
>JBBHKE010001814.1:438519-461870 GCA_037447655.1 Zygnema cylindricum
TCACCTAAATCACACCTACTTTTTCTCTACTCCACCTATTTTAGAAACGAGCCTAAATACTATTCACCCTACAATTAGCATCCCACTTATCATAAATCCGAGCAAAGATTTTATCCACCTCATCTCTTTTTCATCCACACTAAATCCACTTTCCCTCTTGCAATTCAAACAACCAGCCCCATCTCCAATATGCAACACACACCTTGAGGCTAACCCTTTTACAGGCACACCTTCATAAATGTCATCACTCCCTTTAGTGATGTCAAACCCATTACCCCCAAAACATGAACTTTCCTCACTCTCTCCCATGGATTTCTTTCCACTCTCACTTTCTAAATTTATTCCCAATAAATATTTCTCCTCCCCTAAACCTTTCATTAAATATTCCTCTTCTCCTTTATCCTTTAAACCATTTCTAATTTCACTTCTCCCATTTCCTATGAATCCGTAGAAGTCTCCCTTTCCAACCAGTTTTCTGTTTCCAACATATCTATAATATTATCCTCATTATTTCTTACTCCCTCAAGTACCTCCCTACCCTTTACTTCCCTTAAGCCTTCCGTGTACTTTTCTCTCTTCTCCATTCTACCGAGGTGAAGAAGCTCCTACATTTCTTCATCCTCATTCTCCTCTTCCCATTCTTCCTCCTCATTCACATACCAACTTCTAAGTTTTTCCAAACAAGGACACTCCTCCATATAGTGACCCGTTTTCCCAAAAGCGAAGCAAACCCTCTTTTCAAAGTTCCCCTTTCTTTTCCCCTCAAACTCGTTCCACCGAAGTTTCGATAAGGTTTACCTTTGTGTTTCATCCTCGCATCACGCTTCCGCTCGTCACCGCCGTTCCTCACATCACGTTTTCGCTAGTCACCACCAACTGTAAATGCAGTCCCCCTGTCACTTCCCCTACGAAGCTCCAAAGTGCTTTCCCTCACAAGTATTATCCCCATGGTAATGCTCCAAGTCCATGAAGATCCATCTATTCCCTGCATACGGTAAATGATATCTTCGTACTCAAATGGGAGTTTCATTATTAGTGTATTAATCTTTCTCTCCTCATATTCTACATATCCTGCACTAGCAAGCTCAACATATAATGCAACAATATCATTGCAAAACTCTATCATGCTATCGCCTTTATAAACATAGGCCTCTATTTCTTGTTTTACTAACTACTGCCTCTGTATAGTCTCACTCTTGTAAATCTGAATTAGTGTTTCCCAGATTTTTGAAGACTTGGTTAGACTTAAAATAGTGATAGCTATGGACGTTGAAATTTTGTGGTCTCCATTGACCCACACAATGAGCAGCCTTTGTAAAGCCTTTAGTATAATATTTGCCCCTTCCACTTTCCCATTGAATAAGCGTCGCCCATGCACAAAAGTATTTTGACCACCCTCACCCCTGTGAGGACAAGTCTCCTCGAGTCAAACGCAAAAATTATCACTGAATTTGCTCCCATGAGCAGTAAGTTATGGCTGGTCAAATATGACCTTTATAGTTACAAGCTCTCCTAGAGAGAGGTACCTAAATATTACTAAGTCTTGGTCTGCCTACTCACGACTACCTACTTTTAAACCCTAGTCCAATAGGAACACTATATAGTACAAGAAGGTACAATGGGGGATGTATTTATTGTACGTCCATTGTACGACAAGGTCTACAAGGTGACACCTGTCAAATAGGAAGTCATGGTTCCTCCTCCCATCTTCTCCGGTATCAAATAATGTGGCGCCACGTGGCACTGCGTGACGCTATCTCTGTATGCCGCCAAAAGCTCACTTCGCGTGGCGGCTATAATGCTGGCTGTCCGATCAAAACATATTTTGCACGGTTCAGATTCGCGTACATGCATGAATTGCTCCTTTTGGTTAGTCTGCTGTTAATTAGTTGTTACGTTAATGTTTATGTAACTTTGAAACCCGTCACGTGTATCGTTTCGATAACGCCTTAGTGGTTAAGACATACGACTGTATAGAAGTGTACAGACCCAGGTTCAAATTTGGACTTAGGCAACATTTTAGTAAAATATGCTCTACTTCAAAATCTGCCACTTTCTAAATATTACGGTAGCCATGGCGTGCCTTTGATCCTTACTCTCTTTCTTTAGAGTAAAACTATAATAGAGAAGTGAACTATTAATTACCTCTTTTCAACACTCCCCTTAATTCCTAGTCACTTTTTAATTTTAATCCACGGTTTTCTCTGCAATAAATCAACTAAGGGGAAGGCAGTGGTTTTGTCATCATGTCTGCAATCATTTCCCTATCAGTTTTATGAACCAGTTTAATAATTTTATTTTCAACCTTCTCTCTGACAAAGCTTAGTCTTATATCCATATTCTTACCTTTGAAGTGATGTTTCGGATTAGCTGCAATAGAGATAACAGCTTGATTATCACAAAATATATTTTGAGTTCTAGACTTCATGAACCTAAGTTCTTCAAGAAGAGATTTAACCCACATTAATTCTTTGGTGGCAGCACAGGAAGCCACGTATTCAGCCTCCATAGTGGACTGAGCAACTACTTTTTGTTGCTTGCTACTCCAACAACATGCACCTGATCGAATTTGCAACACATATCCAGTCGTACACCGCCTTAAAGGCACATCTCGATAACTGGTATCACTCCAGGTGGTGATGTCAGTGTACTCCCCTCCCAAATGCAACCATAATTCCCTTGTCCCCACCAGATATCTCATCACCCTTTTGGCATCCTCCAGTCTCTCTTTCTTGGTTCATTTAGACTTCTACTAAGGACACTTGTAGGTATATCTGGACGGGTACAGTTCATAAAATAAATTAAACTGCCTACAATCTGCGGATAAGGACTATTTTCCATAAATTTTCTTTCTATCTCATCCATCTTATCATTAATGATCAATATTCCTCTCTCTTCACTCACCTCAGACACTTTTTTCAAATCCATATGAGTAGTACATCCGTTTGCCTTTTCCATCTGAAATTTTTCTAGCATATTACCGATTGCTTCTTTTTGAGTGAGTCTTATAATTCTATTCCCTCTTCCTCTCTCCATCTGAATTCCCAAAATGTACTTTGCTTCGCCGAGATCTTTCATATCAAAACTGTTTCTAAGATCCCGTTTTCGTTTGTTAATTTTATCTAAGTACTTGCTTAAGACCAACAAATCATCCACATAAATAGCAATAAATATCACTCCATTCTCATCCTCAAATAAATATATAGAGTGATCTGAACTAATTCTGATATACCCCAAACCGGTCAGAAATTCGTCTAGCTTTATATTCCACTGTCGCGGGGCTTGCTTAAGCCCATAGAGTGATTTTATCAGTTTGCAAACTTTATTTCTTCCCCACTTTCCACGAATCCTTCCGGTTGCGTCATGTAAATTTCTTCTTCCAACTCTCCGTGCAAAAAGGTCGTTTTAATATCCATCTGGTGGATTTCCATATCCTCCGCTGCGGCTATACTTAAAAGGATTCTAACAGAAAGAAATCTGACTACAGTAGCAAAGATTTCTTCGTAGTCTATCTCCTCTTTCTGAGTATAACCTTTTGCAACTAACCTAGCTTTGTACCTCTCAATGGTATTATCGGGGTTTAATTTAAGTTTAAAAACCCACTTACATCGATCGGTTTTCGGTCCGGTGGACAATCTACCAACTCCTATGTATTGGCTTCCATGATAGAGGCCATTTCTTCATTTATAGCTGTGATCCACCGGCCACTCTCTGGGGTGTTTATGGCCTCTAAATGTGTCTGAAGTTCATTCGGGTGAGACATCTTTGTGAGTTGGTTATTAACTTGTCTTTCTTGAAGTCGTTTACTACTTCTTCTTCCCCCTTCAAAATCGGAAGCCGGTATAGAAGGCCTCCTTGGGTTTCGTTTAGGACGATTTTCAGCTCCCCTCTCTTCCAATTCCGGTGTCTCTTCAAAATCCTCATCGGTTTCCACTTCGTATTGTGGCGTTGCTTCGGATGTTGTTCTTTCGTCCTCCTTTGGTAGATCTGCAGATTTTCCTTTTTCTCCATCTTCCTTCTCTTCAATTTCAAAGTCAAAGTCAAAAAACTGATCCGTTTCAGATCTGATTTTGACTTCCTTATTATATTTGAATGGATCAATGGACTTCACTTCATTTATCACCACTATGTGTTTTACCAAAATTATATCTCTCTTTTTCAAGTCATACACCAGGTTTCCTTTTGTGCTCTCATCATACCCTACAAGATATCCTGGTTTCCCTCTTCCCTCCAACTTCTATTTAGTCTTATCGGAATCCAAACTATAAACTTGACTTCCAAACACTCTATAACTAGACAAATCAGGCTTTCTTCCTGTCCACCTCTCATACGGAGTTTCCTCTTTATTTGCTGAAGTTAGGACTCTATTTTTGATGAAATTAGCATAGTTCATAGACTCAGCCCAAAACTGCAGCCCTATCCTCTTGTCACTTAACATATTTCTGGACATATCTCCTAAAGTTCTATTCACTTTTTTTGCTACTCCATTTTGTTCCGAATTATAGGGAACAATTTTCTCATGATGAATTCCTTGTTTTTTCAGATATTCTTCAAATTCCCTTGAGGTGTATTCTTTCCCATTATCACTTCTTATCTCTTTTATTGAGGTTTCATGTAGCTTTTCACTCCATACTTTATACTCTTTGAAGCATCTCAATACCTTTGACTTATGTCTTCGAAAGTATACCTTCGTGTATCTAGACCAATCATATGTGATAGTTAACATCCATCTCTTCCCCCCTTGTGAAGCATACCTAGCAGGTCCCCAAACATCAGTGTGAACTAGATCTAATACTTTCTCTCTCCTAAATGTGATTGCCTTTGGAAATGGAAGTCTATGAATATTCCCTTGGGCACATCCACTACAATCATCAAAGGTCTCATCATCTTCAAACGTGATACCCTCCACTATTCCCTTTTTCTTCATTTTCTTTAATCTATCTAGATGCACATGCCCCAACCTTTTATGCCAAAGCATCATCTCACTTGCACACGAGTAGAGACCTCTCTTTTTATTGCAAAGAACAATTTTGAACAATCCTTGACTGCCCTTCTAAGCTATGAAATAAACCTCATTATCAAAGCTTGCTGTGAAGATTCCTTTCCTTGTTCCTGTTTCAAACTCCTTTTCATCTAGGACAGCTGTTGAGACTAAGTTCTTGCTAAGCCATGGAATGTAAAGAACGTCTGAGAGTGTTACAATTGAGGCCTTTCTATCAACTAGAACCTTCAATTCAACAGTTCCAACAAGACTTGTGGTTTCTACTCTACCATCTCCGTACTCTATCTCAACTGTTGAGATCTATCTCAGTTTAGTGAACCACCGCTTATCTTTACACATATGTATTCAAGCCCCTGAGTCTATGATCCACCCATCCTCGGGTGGATCCCTCTTACCTCCGAAATGTCATGCCGCATCGTGTCGGTTGCCCGCGTGCATGATATAATCCACGCACGCGCAGTATTTTGCATGCATGCGCAGTATTTGTCACGCACGCGCAGTTTTTCTTACGCACGCGCGGTATTTCCCACGCATGCGTTGTATTTCCCATGCACGCGCGGTATTTTGCACGCACGCGCTGTATTTTTCACGCACGCGCAGTATTTTGTATCCAAGCGCAGTTTAAAGCACGCGCGCGAGGTTTCATGCATGCACGCGCGGTTTTATGCATGCACGCGCGGTTTTATGCATGCACGCACGATTTTGGCACGCGTGCATAATTTGCGTTCCCACGTGCGAGTTTTCGTCGGTTCAGGTGTTTATGATGTGAACGCGATTTGCGTTCACGTACAATTAAATGCATACTAATTTCGTGCGCACGTTTTGTTTTGTTTATTTTTAAGGTACACGATTTTGGGAGTATCGATGCGGCGCGATTTCCGGGAATATTTCAGACGATATGTTTCATTTCGTGCGACATGTTTTGTTTCGTGCGTATGCACGTAATTTTGTGAGTATCGACGCGCGGTATCGTTTGGCGTCGAATCGCGATTCTCGGTGGTATCGGCGGCGCTTCGATACCTTTTATTTATTTAAGTCGCGAACCCATGTAGGTTCGCGCACATGTAGTTAGGGAGGGTTTTTACCCTTGGATGGTGGATTTTGTCAGGCGTACGGCAGACGATGTTGGCCGCCTATTGGCCAACATCTTTAGTAGTTTCATGCATGTAAAGTAGACTAGACGTAGGCTAATTTCGCTTAGGCCTAGTGTAGCTCTTACTTAGCCTAATTCTCAGACTTAGAGAATTTAGCTTTTGGACAAGAATTTTCTCTTGGCAGCGGAGCTTTTCTCTTGCTCTCTCTCTCACCGATTGCCCACGTGTCTTTCTTCTCCTTGCTAGCTAGTTGTAGAGGCTAAATAGGTTAAGAATATTTCACCTTTTATTTCTGCCCACGTTTTTAATCCACACGGCCTAAGGCCACGTCCGGAAGGTTTCCCTCCAAACTGGGTCTTTTGGTGGAAGTGTGGAATTGGAGATCGTGGGGGAGCACATCTCTACCTTGCTGTGCCTTCCTCGGGCAGCTTGACGGTTTGGTTGTGTGTTTTTATCTTGTTTGTATTTCGGTTGGCTTGAAAAGAGTGTTTTTTTGATCGGATTTGGATTTTCCCTTGTTCCGGTTGGAATATTTCTTGCTTTGCTGTCGTAACGGGATAACTCTTGTAGGGAATGTGATTAAGACCAGAGAGCCTAGTGGCTACCTCTTGGCTTAGCATAAATTATTGGGTGTACTTCACTCTAGGGGAGTATTCTTTCCCTTCTTTCTTGGGTCATTTTCACCTTTGTTCCTTCTCATGGTGTATATATTTTATTGACTTTTTATATTTATTTCCGTTGTTGTATATGTTTGTGAGCATGACTTTGCTGGTTGTGATGCATGTTTGCTTGCTTGCCTCTCATGCATGACAGAAAGCACACTTTTGTCTCCGTGGAATGTCGACATGCTTTTCAGTGTTTTTCGGATTAAGAAGAAGCTCCTCAAGCTCCTCTTCTGGTTCAGTTTTTTCTTCCACTTCCTCATCAAGAACTTGAGTCAGGAAAGCTTTTTTCCTTCCTCCGTCCTTTCAGGTTCCTTGACCATCTTTCAGTCGAAGATCTGCAAGTCTGACACAATCTGCCATATAGTGTCCCGGTTTCTTGCAGAAGTGACATAATCCTCCACGAGAAGTTCCTCTCCCCTGTCTATCAAATCTGCCACCTCCTTGTCCTCTTCCACCAAATTTTCGATAGGGATCTTTCCCTCTCTCCTCATCACGCTTCTGGCAATCAGCTCCTGCAGACAATGCTTGAACACTTGGACTCCCTCTCCTAAGCTCTATGGTGCTTTCTTTCACTAAAATCATTCCCACTGTGTCATCCCAATTCCAATTGCTATCTCCTATGTCCTGCGATCGGTTAATGATATTCTCATACTCTTCAGGTAGTTTCATCATTGATGTATTCACTCTTTGTCTCTCAGACCATGAGTTACCTGCACTCTCTAACTCTCCAAATAATGCTCCTAAATCATTGCAATAATTATTCATACTTCCTCCTTTATAAGTATTAGCTGCAATTTTATTTTCTGCCAACTGTTGTTGCTGCGATGATCCACTCTTATATTTGTTAACTAGTGATATCCAAATCTGAGATAAAGATTTGACATGCATAAGGGGTGGCAATGCCCTTTGCTACACTTTTAAGAATGAAGAGCTTAGCAACCTTGTCTTTGTAGTTCCACTTTTCATACTCTGATCTTTCGATCTGAACCCTTCTCGCTGTTGATGGTGGTGCTGTTGCCAGTATCGCCTTCGGCAATGGTGTCACTTGAGTTGCAACTCCTTCCTTTTCTCCTTCCATGACAATCTCCTCTCCTTCCTCATCTTCATCCTCGGTGATGGTGGCAGCTGTTCTACCAATTGTAGAGGCGGAGGTGCTGAAAAAACGTGTCCCTCCAAACCCAGGTGGAGGTGGGCATCAAATTTGTCCAGACACTATGCCCCATAGATGCTTCTCAAATAGTTCTCCCACCATCATCATTTCTCAATACATAAATTCTGATCCATCAAATATCGGCACTCTAGAGTGTGGGCCCATAACCTGAAATTTTGTGGTCTCCATTGACCCACAAAATGAGCAGCCTATGTAAAGCCTCTAGTATAATATTTGCCCCTTCCACTTTCCCAATGAATAAGCGACGCCCAGGCACAAAAGTATTCTGACCACCCTCACCCGTATGAGGACAAGACTCCCCTGAGTCAAACGCAAAAATTATCACTGAATTTGCTCCCCTGAGCAGTAAGTTATGGCTGGTCAAAGATGACCTTTATAGTTACAAGCTCTCTTAGAGAGAGGTACCTAAATAATACTAAGTCTTGGTCTGCCTACTCACGACTACCTACTACTAAACCCTAGTCCAATAGGAACACTATATAGTACAAGAAGGTATAATGGGCGATGTACTTATTGTACGTCCATTGTACAACAAGGTCTACAAGGTGACACCTGTCAAATCGGAAGCCATGGTTCCTCCTCCCATCTTCTCCGGTATCAAATAATGTGGCACCACGTGGCACTACGTGAGGCTATCTCAGTATGCCGCCAAAATCTCACTTCGCGTGGCGGCTATAATGCCGGCCGTCTGATCAAAACATATTTTACACGGTTCAGATTCGTGTACATGCATGAATTGCTCCTTTTGGTTAGTCTGTTGTTAATTAGCTGTTACGTTAATGTTTATGTATCTTTGAAACCCGTCACGTTTATCGTTTCGATAACACCTTAGTGGTTAAGGCGTACGACTATATAGAAATCCACAGACCCAGGTTCGAATGTGGACTTAGGCAACATTTTAGTAAAATATCCTATACTTCAAAATCTGCCACTTTTTAAACATGGCGGCAGCCATGGCGTGCCTTTGATCCTTACTCTCTTTCTTTAAAGTAAAACTAAAATAGAGAAGTGAACTATTAGTTACCTCTTTTCAACAAACTTAGACACATATCTAAGTATGAGATGTTTTGCTATAGTGTTTTTACATTCCCAGATTTTCCTGTCATTTTCTTCAGTTTTTGGTTCAATTATTACCCTTACAAGTGGAACCATAGCCGAGAGCCTAACTCCCCTCACCATAGGTGTCCCTTTTTCCTTCTCCCTTATTTCCCCTTCCACGGTTATGATTTTCCCTTCACCTTCCGTTGTATCTGAATACTGGTTGGTTTTTTGGGCAGCCCCAGATGATTCTCCATAGTGAGCTCCTCCAAAGCCTGGTTGAGGATACCTCACTTGTCCCGAAACAACTCCCCATAAGTGCTTCTCGAAAAGCAATCCATCCATCGTAAACTCCCAATAAGTGAAGTTTTTTCCATCGAACATAGGCACCCTAGATGGTGGGCCCATAACGTGAAATTCTATGGGCTCCATAGTCACATAGAATTCGCAGATAAAAAAGAAGCTAATCTAGATAGTGCAGACTCCAACTTGATATAAGCCCAAATAATTTACCCCTGGCACACAAATATTCAGACCACTCTCACCCTTGTGAGGACAAGACTCCCCTGAGTCAAACGCAAAAAGAATCACTGAATTTGCTCACCCGAGCAGTAAGTTATGGCTGGTCAAAGATGACCTTTATAGTTACAAGCTCTCTTAGAGAGAGAGGTACCTAAATATTACTAAGTCTCGGTCTGCCTACTCACGACTACCTACTATTAAACCCTAGTCCAATAGGAACACTATAAAGTACAAGAAGGTACAATGGGCGATGTACTTATTGTACAACTATTGTACGACAAGGTCTACAAGGTGACACCTGTCATATCGGAAGCCATGGTTCCTCCTCCCATCTTCTCCGGTATCAAATAATGTGGCGCCACGTGGCACCCGCGTGACGCTACACCGTGAATCGCTATTAGCGTAATAAAAAATATAGCGTAATGAAACAATTAGCGTACTTTACGGTAAATTGTGTTTTTCGGGTACACCATGATACTAATTTATCATGTACTCTAATTTGTAAACTGCTTTGTAAAAATCTTCGGCACATAACATGTCCACACTGAAACGTGTAGATGTACGAAATTGTTCAAGTCGTACGCCGCCGCGTTTTTTTGACATCTGCTTATGCCGGAAAATATTTACGCAATTATATATTATTATATTTTATGTACTTTTAAATTTAAAAAGGTACGGAATAGTACAGATATGGCAGTCCGTACACCATACTATTTAAAAGGACACTAAATTACAGTTATGAACCGTATTGAGCGGGGTACCTCAAATAACGTGCAAAAACATTTAGCGTACTTTATTCTATTTGAGAATTTGCCCCAAAAAAAAGGGGTACCCCAATTAGCGTCATGTACGCTAATAGCGATTCACGGTGTATATCCGTATGCCGCCAAAAAGCTCACTTCGCGTGGCGGCTATAATGCCGGCCGTCCGATCAAAACATATTTTACACGGTTCAGATTCGCGTACATGCAGAAATTGCTCCTTTTGGTTAGTCTGCTGTTAATTAGCTGTTTCGTTAATGTTTATATATTTATGAAACCCGTCACGTGTATCGTTTCGTAACGCCTTAATGGTTAAGGCGTTAGGCTACAAAGATTCTAGAGGTCACGGGTTCAAACCTAGACCTAGGCATCATTTTAGCCAAAATACCCTTAACTGCAAAAACTGCCACTTTCTAAATATGGCGGCAGCCATGGCGCGCCTTTGATCCTTACTCTCTTTCTTTAAAACAAAACTAAATAGGGAAGTGAACTATTAATTACCTCTTTTCAACACAACCGTAAAAAACTACATCTTTGGACAAGGTCAATAGTGGCCAACATTGTCTGCCATACATCAACAAAATCCACCGTCCGAGGGTAAAAACCCTCCCTTAGTACATGTATGCGTGAACCTACATGGGTTCGCGACTTAAATAAATGAAGCATATCACTAAGTCACCAATACTCTCGGAAATCGCGTTTCGACGCCAAACGATACTTCGCGTCTACACTCCCAAATTTGCGTGGCAGTTGCGTTTGTCATGTTGCGTAGCTATTGCGTTGTCTTATACAAAAATATCCGCAATTGCGTTTGTCCCATTGCGTCGCAGGCTACCTTCGTCCGTACAAACCATATCAAAAATAACCGCAGCTGAGCTTGTTCCATCTGCGTCGCATCTGCGTTGTTCCAATGGTAGTGTCGGTACCATTCAGAAACCTGCACTCTGCTTCAAGTGACGACGCGTGTCCCTATAGATCTATTTTTCTAGCGTCCTATAATTTTGCTGAGACTTGAAGCTTTCCAAAAACAACACTCCCCTAAAGCTTTAGACTCACTATGCCAGCGCAGCTACGATGTCGAACTAGCGCAGCATCGCAGCATCGTTGCATAGCAACGTAGCAATTTAGCAAGTCATCTAGTCCCACTACATCCCCGTTATTGGACTAGCGCAGCATGGCAATATAGCAATGCAACACTATTCACTTAATCCCACTGCATCCCTACAATACTTCAACTTCAGAACAGCAAAAGCTTTACTGAGCATATCTACAATCATTTTAGCATCTGGCAAATAACATAATCTAATCACTCTAGAGAACACTTTTTCTCTTACAAAGTGTAATCTTACATCCATGTGCTTGCTTTTGAAGTGGTGACTCGGGTTAGAAGCAATGGCAATGGCAACCTAGTTATCACACGAGATCACTGTAAAAATTATTGGTCTTTTAACGTATTTTCTAGGTTTGAATAGAAATATAGAAAGAAGCCGAGGCAGTCTACCTCTAACTTCTCTCTCCAACTCTCAAACTTGTCGGAGTCACTGAGAAATTGGAGAGGAAGCTAGAGCCATGGCTACCTAGGCTATCCAGAGGTTTACGGGATATAAATGTTAGTTTATTTATAATTTAGAATATATTTACTAAAATACATATGCAGCCTCCAGGATTTGCTCCAGGAACCTGCCGGTCGGTAATCAGGCGGCAGCCAGTAGTTCTAATTGTTAAGTCTAGAGAAAGTGTTACGTATTAGTGGGATTGATAATTAATTAAACTTTAATACGTAGGATAGTTCAAATTAACAAACTGAAAACCGATCTTAAGGGGAGATTTGAAATGAAGGATATGGGAGAAGCAAGATATATTTTGGGAATTCAAGTAGAGAGAGACCGAAAAAGGAAAATTATAAGATTGACTCAAAAGGAAACAAAAGGGTACATGCTTGAAAAATTTCAAATGGATAAAGCTAATGGTTGTACAACTCCAATGGAGTTGAAGAAGGGAAGTGAGGGGAGTGAGGAAGAAGGAGTCATAGTCTTAGACGAGGAATTATCTCTTGAAGAAGAGAAGTTCATGCAGACTATTCCTTACAGGCAAGTAGTGGGAAGTCTAATCTATTTTATGAATTGTACCCGACCGGACTTAGCTGCAGCTGTAGGAGTGCTGAGTAGAAGTCTAAATGCTCCCACTAAGAGGGATTGGGAGGCAGCTAAGAGAGTCCTTAGATACTTGATTGGAACTAGGGATCTATGGTTGCATTTGGGTGGGGAGATTAGTGACATCACTACTTGGAGTGATGCCAGTTATGGTGATGCTCCGATGAGGAGATGCACTTCTGGATATGTATTATATGTGGGTGATGGAGCTAGCTGTTGGAGTAGCGAATAGCAAAAGGTTATTGCTCAGTCCACCATGGAGCCTGAGTATATGGCCTCTTGTTCTGCTGTAAAAGAATTGATGTGGGTCAAGTCTTTGCTTGGTGAGCTTGGTCACCTTAAGAGTTGTGTGCAAAAAATATTTTGTGAGAATCAGGCAGCAATCGCTATTTCTGCCTATCCAAAACATCATTTTAAGGCCAAACACATGGACATTAGACTCAGCTTTGTTAGAGAGAAAGTAGAAAACAAAATAATCAGTTTAGAGTACCGACTAGATAGTGAAATGGTAGCAGATATGATGAACAAACTTGTGCTAATTTTCTGCAAGGAGAAGTGTGGTATGAAATTAAAGATTGACTAGAAAATAAGGGGAGTGTAGAAATTAATGACCTTTTTTAAGTATTTTCTAGGTCTGAATAGAAATATAGAAAGAAGACGAGGCAATTTACCTCTAACTTCTCTCTCCAACTCTCAAACTTGTCGCAGTCACTGAGAAATTGGAAAGGAGGCTAGAGCCATGGCTACCCAGGCTATCCAGAGGTTTACGGGATATAAATATTAGTTTATTTAAAATTTAGAATATATTTACTAAAATATATGTGCCGCCTCCAAGATTTGATCTTGGAACTTGCTGGTCGGTAATCAGGCGGCAGCCAGTAGTTCTAATTGTTAAGTCTAGAGAAAGTGTTACGTATTAGTGGGATTGATAATTAATTAAACTTTAATACGTAGGATAGTTCATTTAACTGAAATAGTTTTACAGGAGACTGAGATCTAGTAATGTAAAAGTACGGATTACGGTACGTATAAGAAACGAATAAGACGCATTTATTTATTTACTGAAACGAATACCGCGCATGTATTTATTACGTCTACGATTAAATGTAAATTTTATCGGACGGCCGAAATTAAATGCCGAGATCGCGGAAGAGAATTTCGGCGGTTTTTGATCATCGCCACATCAGATGACACGTGGCAGAATGACATTGGATCGCGACATCTCCGAGGATTAAGGGAGCGAATCCGGAGATACCACGTGTCGACATTTAGGCCATGTCGTACAATGTCTGTATAGAAAGTACACCGGCAGCTAATATTTTATGTACGGAGGAGTAATCTGATTGGCTCCGCACATCACTAGATAGAGTCTGTGAGAGAGATAGGACTTAGAAAAATTAGGAGATAGGACCCTCTCTCCCAGAGAGCTTCTGTACAAAAGGTCAACTTTGACCCTCCATAACTTACTGCTCAGGGGAGCAAATTCGGAGTTTCTTCTTGCCATCGACTCGGGGAGTCTTCCCTTCACAGGGGTGAAGTTGGTTAGAGTTTTTTGTCTGCCAGGGTGGCAGTTGTTCTTGCTGAACCACAAAGGGGTCAGGGTTATCTAAGAGGCTTCTTGGAAGCTGTCCACTTTGAGGACTTATGGAGGTCTCAGAGTTTCAGGTTATGGTTCCGCCCTCTAGGGTACTAATCTTTAATGGAACTGGCTTTATATACAAGGAAAGTATAATGATAGGAGCTCTATGCGAAAAAAGGTTTTTGGGGATAGTGAGTGGACGATTCGGGCGTCCATCAAGTCTTCGAATTCCTCCAGGTTTGAAGGAAGCAGATTCACAACGAAAGCAGGTCCATCTTCAACGAAGGAGATAAACGAAGAAGAGGTGGTGGAGAAAGGAGCGGAAAAGGAGACAACCACACCAATAGCAATTGGTTCAGCATTCATGTCACCTATTCCGAGGAACGAGGAGAATGATACTCAAACCTAGGAATTCAACAATATGGCGGCAAAACACTTCATCCTACGCCATCTTACTCAAGGACTTGCATGTCCTCATTTGCAGGTAGAAAGGGCATCCGATCTGTGGATGGCTCTTATATAGATGTACCGAAGTGGTAAGATTCAGCAACAACTGTTGGTTGATCATAAAGTTAAGGAATATGTATACAAAGGGGGGAAAATGTTGGATTTTTGCAATGAGCTTGCTACACTCTTCATGGAGCTCGAGAGTGCGGTAAAAGATTTTAGTGAAAAAGAAAAGGTTAACTGTTTATTGATGAAGTTACCCGATGAGTTCGAGAACGTAGTTAACCGTGTGCAGGACTTGCGAACTCAAGGTGGATATGGAACTCGGTGGTAGGGATGATTCTCGTTCGGGATAACACGATTGAGATCCGAAGGAGAGGAAAGAGTGGCCAAGCCTTGACAACTTCGACCGATTGGAGGAACAAGGATTCGCGGAAAACGGTCGAAAACTATGGGGGAAGGGAGCAGAAAAATCAGGCCGACGAGTTCAGACAAAGGGATCCCAAAGGTTTATGTCATATTTGTAAGAAACCGGGGCACTATATGGCAGAGTGCACTTAGCTAACCGAGCTTCGGTTAAAGGAAGGGCAGACCGGTGGTACCCCGAGAGGAAAGAAGAAGGCCCTTGTGACACAAGTACATGAGGCGAAATCCGAGAATGAGGACGATGAGCTCCTTTTGGATGAGGAGTTGGAGGCAAAAAACGAGGTCAAACTTCCACGAAGGCAGAAATGTGCTTACGGTGGATTGAAAGATGAAGCAGGCTAGATTATAGATTCAGGTGCCTCCATGCACATGTGTAAGGATAGGCACCTGTTCACTAAGATAAGAAAGATTCCCACCGTAGAGATAGAGTACGGGGATGGGAGGATAGTCACCACTACTCTTGTAGGATCGGTAGATCTGAAAGTGTTAGTAGAAGGAAAGACATCCATTGTAACATTCTCCGATGTATTGTTTATTCCGGAGCTGAACAATAACCTCATCTCTACATCTGTATTAGATAATAAGGGTTTTTTTACTAGCACTAGGGAAGGAGTCTTTACTGGTAGTTTTGAGGAGGATGTCTATTTCATTGCTGAGAAAGGTAGCCATGGGATGTTTAGGCTGATTTTAAGTAATGAAACAAAGAAACTTTATTATGCTGGTGTACATGATATTATGATGTGGCATAAGAGGCTTAAGCATGTGAATCTAGATAAGTTAAGAGAGATGATAAAGATGGGAGTGGTGGAAGGGATTAAGTTCAGTGAGAGTGATAATATAAGTGATTGTAGTGGATGTGCTCAAGGTAAAATACACAGATTACCCTTTCCTAAAACAACCACCTATAAGGGAGAAAAAATTATAGATCTAGTACACACAGATATTTGGGGACCGGCTAAAGTGCCCTCACCGGGGGAGAAGAGATTTATGATGACTATCACTGATAATTGGTCTCAGTATTCCCAGGTGTATTTTTTGAAAAACAAGTCCGAAGCTCAGGATTGCTTTAGACAATATAAAGCATGGAGCAAAAAACTCTATGAAACTTCAATCAAGAGGATAAGGAGTGACAATGGTGGAGAGTATAATTGAGGATTTTCTGAGGGAAGATGGGGTCCCACACCAAAAGACAATTCCAAAAAACCAGGAACAGAATGGGGTAGCTGAAAGATTAAATAGAACACTAAGTGATAGTGCTAGAAGTATGTTGTCAGATAAAATGATAGGAAAAAGGTTTTGGGTAGAAGCAATGAAATGTGCTAATTACCTCAAAAATAGAGTTCTTACTTCAGCTATAAAAGATCAAACACCTTATGAGAGATGGACATGCCAAAAACCAGACGTATCTCACTTAAAGGTTTTCGGCAGTCTAGTATTCAATCTAGTTACAGATCTGTCTAATTCGAAGCTACATCCTAAAGGAAATCGGGATACTTATTAGGATATGATGAGGATGTTGAAGGATATAGAGTTTATGATCTAAAAATGGAAGATATAATCTTAGTAAAGCATCTAGTAGATATGGATGAAGGAAAGTCTGTGGATCCCTTCAAATTTACAAAGTCAGTAAAAATCAGATTTGAGTCAGAAAATTCCGATGACTTTGAGCTTCCTAACTATACAAGTTTTAAAGAAGATGACATTCTTGCAGGTACAAATCAGACAGAAAAGGACTCGGCTGTGGAAACTCCAGTGACAACTCTACCCGAACTGGAAGACGTGGTGGAAATTGATTCAGAATCACGGGATAGGGGAGAAGCCGAGATTGTTCGAAAGAATCTACGAGAACCATCTATTCTGGCCTCAGATTTTCAAAGGGGGAGGAGAAGTAGCAAAAGATTGCAAGAAAAACAGGTTAATAACAAGGTAACAAAATATCTCATCAAGATGAACCTCAGACTTATGGAGAGGCGATGACGTGTCCAGAAAGAAACCGGTGGAAGACAACCATCAATGAGGAGATGGCCTCAAATATGACAGCAGATACTTGGGAGCTAGTGGATTATCCACCTAACCGAAAACCAATCGATTGTAAGTCGGTTTTCAAATTAAAACTAAACCCAGATAACAAAATCGAGCGCTACAAGGCCAGATTAGTGGCAAAGGGATTTACACAAAAGGAGGGAATTAACTACGAGGAAACCTTTGCCGCGGTGGTCAGATTTCCCTCTGTCTGCATACTTCTCAGTTTAGCAACAGCGGAATACATGGAAGTGCACCAGATGGACATCAAGACAACCTTTTTGCATGGAGAATTAGAAGAGGAGATCTTCATGCGACAACCCGAAGGGTTTGTGGAGGAAGGAGAGGAGAGTAAGGTATGCCGGCTGATTAAATCTCTTTATGGTTTGAAACAGGCGCCTCGACAGTGGAATAAGAAACTTGATGAGTTTCTTACCGGTCAAGGATATATCCGGATCAGCTCAGATCACTCAATCTATGTTTTCGAAGATGAGGAAGGTTTTATATTTATTGCAATTTATGTTGATGATTTGCTTCTTTTAAGTAAATCAATGGAAAAAATTAATAAACTGAAAACCGATCTTAAGGGGAGATTTGAAATGAAGGATACGGGGGAAACAAAATATCTTTTGAGAATTCAAGTAGAGAGAGACCGAAAGAGAAATATTATAAGATTGACTCAAAAGGAAGCTATAGGGAACATGCTTGAAAAATTTCAAATGGATAAAGCTAATAGTTGTACAACTCCAATGGAGTTGAAGAAGGGAAGTGAGGGGAGTGAGGAAGGAGTCATAGTCTTAGACGAGGAATTATCTCATGATGAACAGAAGTTCATGCAGACTATTCCTTACAGGCAAGTAGTGGGAAGTCTATTATATTTTATGAATTGAACCCGGCCAGATTTAGCTGCAGCTGTAGGAGTGCTGAGTAGAAGTCTAAATGCTCCCACTAAGAGGGATTGGGAGGCAGCTAAGAGAGTCCTTAGATACTTGATTGGAACTAGGGATCTATGGTTGCATTTGGGTGGGGAGATTAGTGACATCACTACTTGGAGTGATGCCAGTTATGGTGATGCTCCGATGAGGAGATGCACTTCTGGATATGTATTATATGTGGGTGATGGAGCTAGCTGTTGGAGTAGCGAATAGCAAAAGGTTATTGCTCAGTCCACCATGGAGCCTGAGTATATGGCCTCTTGTTCTGCTGTAAAAGAATTGATGTGGGTCAAGTCTTTGCTTGGTGAGCTTGGTCACCTTAAGAGTTGTGTGCAAAAAATATTTTGTGAGAATCAGGCAGCAATCGCTATTTCTGCCTATCCAAAACATCATTTTAAGGCCAAACACATGGACATTAGACTCAGCTTTGTTAGAGAGAAAGTAGAAAACAAAATAATCAGTTTAGAGTACCGACTAGATAGTGAAATGGTAGCAGATATGATGAACAAACTTGTGCTAATTTTCTGCAAGGAGAAGTGTGGTATGAAATTAAAGATTGACTAGAAAATAAGGGGAGTGTAGAAATTAATGACCTTTTTTAAGTATTTTCTAGGTCTGAATAGAAATATAGAAAGAAGACGAGGCAATTTACCTCTAACTTCTCTCTCCAACTCTCAAACTTGTCGCAGTCACTGAGAAATTGGAAAGGAGGCTAGAGCCATGGCTACCCAGGCTATCCAGAGGTTTACGGGATATAAATATTAGTTTATTTAAAATTTAGAATATATTTACTAAAATATATGTGCCGCCTCCAAGATTTGATCTTGGAACTTGCTGGTCGGTAATCAGGCGGCAGCCAATAGTTCTAATTGTTAAGTCTAGAGAAAGTGTTACGTATTAGTGGGATTGATAATTAATTAAACTTTAATACGTAGGATAGTTCATTTAACTGAAATAGTTTTACAGGAGACATGGATTCCAGTAATGTAAAAGTACGGATTATGGTACGTTTAAGAAACGAATACCGCGCATTTATTTATTTACCGAAACGAATACCGCGCATTTATTTATTTACCGAAACGAATACCGCGCATTTATTTATTTACCGAAACGAATACCACGCATGTATTTATTACGGCTATGATTAAATATAAATTTAATCGGAAGGCCGAAATTAAACACCGAGATCGCGGAAGAGAATTTTGGCGTTTTTTTATCATCGCCACATCAGATGACACGTGGCGGAATGACATTGGATCGCGCCATCTCTGAGGATTAAGGGAGCGAATCCGAAGATACCACGTGTCGACATTTAGGTAATGTCGTACAATGTCCGTACAGAAAGTACACTGGCAGGTGTAGTTTTATGTACGGAGGAGTAATCTGATTGGCTCCGTACATCAATAGATAGAGTGTGTGAGAGAGATAAGACTTAGAAAAATTAGGAGATAAGACACTCTCTCCCAGAGAGCTTCTGTACAAAAGGTCAACTTTGACCCTCCATAACTTACTGTTGAGGGGAGCAAATTCATAGATATTTTTTGCTATCGACTCACGGGAGTCTTCCCTTCTGAGGGGTGAAGTTGGTTAGGGTTTTTGTCAGCCAGGGTGGCAGTTGTTCTTGCTGAAACACTAAGGGGTCAGGGTTATATTAGAGGCTTATTGGAAGCTGTTCACTCTTAGGACTTATGGAGGTCTCGGAGTTTCAATCACATGTGGACCAACCTGCATGTATCCCAATTCTTACAACATGGATTTCACCCATAGGAGTTCTTTGAGAGCCGAGCTCGCTGCCATATATTCTGAATCCATCATTGATTGTGCCGTGACCTTTTGAAGTTTGTTGCTCCAACAGCAAGTCCTGTTTTGATTTGCATATCGAATCCCGTGGTGGATTTTCGGCTTCGCATGTCGCCATAGCTTGCATCACTCCATGTTTGCAGATTCACTTCTCCTCCGCCTAGTGTGAGTTTGAGGTCTTTGGTTCTTGCCAAGTATCTTAAAACTCTTCTTCTTGCATTACGGTCAGATTTCCCTTGATTCTCAAGACTTCTGCTGAGTACCCCAAGTGCTAACTTCTGCTCAGTATCCCTACTACTGCAGCAATATGCGGACGGGTACAGTTCATGAAATATATCCCGCTTCCCACTATCTATCTTTAAGGTATCAATGTCATAGGATCATCCTCCCCTGACTCAAAAATTTCACTGACAATAACACCCAGTTCTGTTTCTTCCCCCTCTAACTTATGCCAAAACTCCATTGGTTTTACACATCTTTTTGCCCCCCGCATTCCATATTCATCTAATATGTTTCTAATAGCCTCTTTTTGAGTCAATTTTATCAATCCGTTTTTCCTATCCCTCTCTACCTGATTACAAAAAATATATTTTTCCTCACCGAGGTCTTTCATCTCGAACCGTGATTTTAAAGCATTTTTAATTTTGGTAATTTCAGCCATTAATTTGCTAACTAATAGTAAATCATCTACATATACCGCTATATACACAACTCCATCCTCACCCTTTAAAACATAAACAGAGTGATAAAAAATTATCTGTTTAAATCCTAGGCCAGTCAAGATTCATCAAGTTTTAGATTCCATTGCCTTTATGGCCTGTTCTAGGCCGTACAAAGATTTTAGCAGTTTGCATGCTAAGTGCTCTTTTCCTAGTTCTGCAAACATTTCAGGCTGCAGCATTTAAATGGTCTCCTCTAGTTCTCCATGCAAAAAGGTCGTCTTTACATCCATCTGATGTATTTCCATATCTTCTATAGCAGCTAGAGATAGCAAAATCCTAATTGTCGGAAATCTTACAACAGGAGAAAAAGTTTCTTCAAAATCAATTCCTTCCTTTTGTTTATAGCCCTTTGCAACAAGTCTAGCCTTATATCGTTCAATGGTTTTATCGAGATTTAACTTCATCTTGAATACCCATTTGCTGTCGATCGCTTTTCGGTCCGGAGGAAGGTCCACAAGCTCCCACGTCTGAGCTTCCATGAACGACTTCATTTCATCGTTTACCGCCATGATCCATTCATTCCGCTCCGGTGATGAGAATGCTTCCCGGATGGTCATAGGCTCCCCTGAGGCTACTGAGAAGGCAAAGTGAGAACTTGTTTGCAGGCGGCTACTGGATCTTTTTCCCCTCGGAAATTTTGAGGCTGAAATTGTCGGATCGCGTCCATTGCCCTTGTTGTGTTGGTTGCGATCCGTGGGCAGTGATTGTTGTTGGTCCGCATCAAAATGAACTTGTTGAGGAACCCGATTATGTGGCGACTCCTTTGTTACCACTAGTGAATTTTGCATCTGTGGGACAATATTTTGGATGTTATCAAAAATGACATATTCTTGTACTTTTTGCTACTTCTGTTGCTCTGTCATTTAAATAAGTCTATCGAGTCTAGTTCATCTTTGACAACAATGTTCCTTGCTACAATAATTTTCTGCCTCTCAAAAACAAAGACTCTTTAACCTTTAGAGTGATCGTCATATCCTAACATAATGCCCGGCAATCCCTTAGGTTCCATTTTCCATCTATCATTAGACGTATCCAAAATAAAACATTTACTTCCTATGACTTTGAAATGACTAACATCCGTTTTTCTACCTGTCCAGATCTTGTAAGGAGTGGTTTCTACCGATCTTGAACCTATCCTATTTTTCATATAGACTGCACAATTTAATGCTTCAGCCCAAAATTTCGGATCTACGTCCTTATCCGCAAGCATAGACCTAGAGCTTCCTGTGATAGTACTATTAAGTCTTTTTGAGACCCCATTTTGTTCTGAAGAGTATGGGACAGTCAGTTTGTGACTAATACCTTCCTTGAGTAATAAGTTTTCAAACTCTTTTGACGTATATTCCTCGCCATTGTCCGATCTGTGCAGTTTCTCCGCCCACGCTTTGTAGTGTTGAAAGTGAGTGAAGACTTCACTTTTTTCCTTCATGAAGTAGACTTTAGTAAACCTCGAAAAATCATCTGTAAACGTAACCATATATTTCATCCCCTTGGCAGATGGTACCTTTGCAGGGCCGAAAACATCAGAATGAATGAGTTGCAACAGTTTAGTGGATTTTTGTTGAGACTCTTGAGGAAACAGTATTCTGTGGATTTTTCCTAGTGCACATCCATCACACGTTTTAGGTGAGTGGTTTGACAAGTGACTCACCCTATTTCCCGCATTAACCATTTTTTGCATACTATCATAATTCACATGGCCTAACCTTTTAAATGGCCAGTCATTCTGAGGATAATGCACCGGAATACAAAACATCATTTTCTTTATTATCGGGCATATCCATTTGATACATTTTGCTGGTTTCTTTTGTTCCCGTAACTGCAATTTTCCCATTTTTGCTAACAACCTGCCTACCATGTTTGAGATTAACCTCAAACCCTTTACTTTCTACCAAAGAAGTTGAAAACAATTTTTTCTTAAAATCTGGGACTTAAAGAACATTATGAAGAGTTCTCTCACCTGCCTTACCTTTTACATCAACTAGCAAGGAGACATCACCTACAGCCCGTGTTTGCACACTCATTCCACATGCATAGTAGATATTTTTCTCTGGTGTTGATTTCAGATTTTTGAAACTGCCTTGTTCCAGTACATGTGGGCCGACGCTCCCGTGTCCATTATCCATCCATTGTCTTTCGCGCCCTCCATCGCTGCCACCATAGCAAATACATCATAATCCTCCTCATTAGAGAGTGAAAGAAACTCGTCGTGATGAGATGAAGCCGCTGAAAATAGTGCATTTCCTCGTTGTGAAGTTCTCGTGAAGCCGTGATGAAAATTGCTCTGTTGCCATCCAGGCCTACATACCTGTTTCATTAGCTTTCTTAAGTTTCTGACAGAACTTATATCCATGACCATTTTCATTACAATAAAAAGAAACATTGAAAAAGATTGTCTATTTCCTCTTTGATTGAATTGTCTGATATGATTCTGATTTTGAGAAAACTAATTTCTCTCCCAAATCGACATTTTTTGTTGTCCCCACCCCGAAGGTTTTCTTTGGCTCTTATCAAATTAATAGTATCAGGTTTAGCAGCGATCTTTTTGTTTCATCAAACGCTGCTCTATATATTAGAAGCCCCTCATTAAAAGCATTGAAATCGGAAGATCCACCTTACAGCATAAATCTACGTCTTCAAAATTTGTTACAATTTCTGCTGTTCCACTCGTGTACGGTAGTCCCAAATCGCCCAAAAAGTTTCCTCAGCTCAAAATCATCCTTGAGAGATTTCCAGATATCGATCGCCTTTTTCATTTTTATCTGAGACATAACTATTTTTTCTGAAATACAGAATTTCAAAATTGACCGAGCTTGCGAATTTTTCTTTGACTAAGACGAATCCGATTTCGCCAGTGAACTATCCAAAATATCCAAAAGATTAACATTTTCGAAGTGTGTTTCCACCAAATCCCCCCAATGCACGTATTTTTCCCCTGAGAAAATAGGTATTCTTGATGACAAGCCCATAACCCGTTGTTCCACAACCACTGGAGCAGGTGGAGCGTCAGCAGT
>JBBHKE010001815.1:0-50337 GCA_037447655.1 Zygnema cylindricum
GAAGAGGGAGAGCGAAGGGGAGAGGGAGGGAGAGAGGGAGAGAGAGAGGGAGGAGGGAGAGCGAAGGGGAGAGGGAGGGAGAGAGGGAGAGAGAGAGGGAGGAGGGAGAGCGAAGGGGAGAGGGAGATATGGAGAGAGAGATAGAGAGAGAGGGGGGTGAGAGAGAGGGGTGAAAAGAAAGCATATTTATATCGACAATAATTGAAATGAATACAGTAATGCGTAAAAGAAACTCAATGAATGAATTGGAACAAGGAAGAAAAAAACAAAAAGTCCAAATGTGAAGAGAAAAGCCTCTCCCTCCTTAATGTTTGTGTCAAAGTTTTGTCCTTTCTCGTTAAAAAGACCGAAGGAACAGCTGTAAGATGGAAATGTGCCTCTCCCGCCTTTTCCTCTCTTCCTCTCCTTCCCTTCCTTCCTCCTTGCAGCTCTCAATCCTGGCTGTCATTTTCTGATCATTCCCCCTCCCCCTTCTGCTTCCCCCGTCTCCTTCCCTTCTCTCTCCCTCTCCTTCCCCCGCCCCTCCCTCTCCCTCTTCCCCTCACTGCTCTCCCTCTTCCCTCGCTCTCCCTCTCCCCCCCCCCCTACCTTGAGCCACTTCTCCCACAGCCGGTCGTGCGGCATTGGTCCACGTGTTAAGAACATGAGCGCCACCTTCCTCTTCCTCCTCCGCCTCCCTTTTCCCTCTCTCTCCTCCCTCCTCCTCTCCTCCTCTGCTTTTGTCACACGTGTGAGAAGAGCCTCGTCCACTTCATCCGGCCATCCGTCCTTAGTGCTACGTGGCAGGCTCTCATTGGAGGAGACCAGCATTCTTCGTCCGCCCAAGATCGGGGAATTTTGGATCTTTTGGAACGCTTGGAAGCCGGGCAGGTGATCGAAAACTTTCCAGGCTGCCCCGAAGATCGGGCAGGTGGAAAGGAAAAGGAGAGCGAATAGGGAAGCGGCTCGTGGAAGAGTTTTGTGAGGAGACATGATTGTTTCGTGCAGGTATTTAAAAAAAAAAACAAAAAAAAAATGGGTGTTGAAATTTAAAAGAAAAATGGGTGCTTAAATTGAAAAAAAAAATGAGCAGGTTTTTGTACAAAGCTTTGATCAAATGGAGGTAAAATAAATGTAGTAGGAGAGGGAAATGTGGATCAATGATAAACCGAAATGTGATCCTTTAATTTTGGAAAAAAATGTCGAAAGACACCGAAGGCGATGAGAAAAAATGGAGAAAAATTGCAAGTTTTATGAGATTACAGTAAAGAAAAGGAGATCATTTGAAATGATTGATGAATTGACGCGGGCTCATCTTCCTTTTCAATACTGCACTTTTTCACACTTCTTGTTTATTGTCATTCCTTCAGCCAATCATTTGCTGACTTTCATTAACCTCAGTTACTCTAGCTTCCTATTCCTTCCTATTCCTCTAGCTTTTATTCCTCAACGCTACATCCTTACAAATTTACACAAAAGTACACAAAAGTACAGAGGCAGGCGAACCTCCATCACCCAAAAGTGCGTGGCGAGTGGCGTTGTTTACTGTAGGCGTTACGATTCCGTACCATTTCGTACTATTGCTTTTTACCTCACACGTCGTATACGACATGTATATACGACAAGGTACGACGTGTATAAAAGCCCATAACACAACTCATCCTACGCTGTGTCAGTTCGCTGAAAATTTCGTCCAGCGGCGTGCGTTTGCTATGATCATACGTCATATTCGTACGTTCGTACAAAAGTGTGCACAAACGCACACACATACAGTATGCCTACTCTGCGCTAGTTTTGTGCCAAGTTTTGTGCGCCTACCAAAGGCCTACCATAAAAACGCCTACTTTTTAACTATGGTACAAACACAAGTATTTTTAAACTACCGCAACTGACAAACGCTCGAATACTTTACGTATATTCGTGCACCTAAAATGTCTTTATAGGAAATTTCGTCGGAACAACGTTTTGAAGAAAAAGCCCAAAGTATAAGCACACCGTGGATCGTTATTAGTGTGGGGAAATTGTTATTGTAAGGATAAAAATAGAATTATCAATGCTATTTTGGGTTCATTGACCTAACCATAACAAAATGTTAACGCTAACTAATACACAACATTGCATTGCTATTAGTACTAATATTTTTTTCGCCACTAGATATCCTATCTCCGTACATTTGTGCGACTCAATTTGAGACCGCCAATTGATCTTCAAACTTATGTTTAAAACACATGCGCGATGTGTTTTAAAACTAGGTATTTTCGATAAACAAATAGGAACATAAATTCGGCAATGCCTTAATTTTCGAAAATTTTCATACGATTTCCAAGGACAAAAAAGTACAGAATTCGCCCGTCTGCGTTCAATACGACGAAAAAAAGTATACAATTCGTTTGGTTTTGCCCGTTTTCGTTCAGTACGGATTTTTTTTTTGCAGGAGTCTCAAAATTACAATGCCATTTCACGTCGACCGGACAGGAGACGTGAAGGCAAAGCACATCTTCTTTAACCGTAAAACTGTACATGCTGGAATGCGGTACGTCTACGATGTCACGGTAAGAAATGCGATGTCACAAGCAATTCCAAAAAATAACGTGCGACAACACAGATTGTAGACGTTGACAAGCGTCACAGGTACTGTCGACGTCTACAATCGTCACAAACGTAAGTTACGATTTCGTTCTTATGTACGAGGACATTTGAAAACCGGGTCCGGCGGATCCGTGCTAAAATACATAGTAAGTTCGCTAAGTTACAACTACATGGGGACATACTATTTGTCGACGCATTGTCAAATACTACCTCATTTTTTTAGGGTTCTTGTTTTTAGGCGTGACGAATGAGCACTATCTGAAATAGTGCGACGAAAGGGCGCCAACAAAAATAGCGTGACAAAAGTGCGTTACAAGATTTCGTTTGTATTTTCTGTTGGATTTTTGAATGCGTATATCGTGTAAGGATATTTTTTGATTTTTGTTGGTTGCCATCTTGACACGTATGCTCATTATCCAACGTGTCGCAACTATATTTAGTTTGTAATTGTTGATGTACCTCAAGAGGTACATCACCAATTACAAAAACTTTCGAAGCGAATGCTTCGCGAAAATATATCCAACGGTGATTGTTAACTCCCAAAACCTTTGGAGAATATTAGCAAGATCCTTTGTAATGTTGTTTTCCACATAAAAACAGAACAAGAGGTACATCATAGTACGGAGAGGTCCATTTTTTTGTAAACAACCTCACTTTTCGTCTAATGGAACTTCACCCTTAACCCCCGACGACGTAACAATTTATTTTTCACAATCGGACTTCAGAGCGTAAAGAGACGTTCCCCAATGTTATTGCAATTTAGCGTCAAACATTTGTCGTTTATCTAAGATTCTTCGTACAGGTATTTTAAGGTAATTGATCATGGCAATGACTATTTTGGTTGTGCACAGTCACTTACGTCACTTTGTCAAAGATTATACGTTTAATGTACACAATTGTACAAGTGTAGAATTGTACCACTGAGTTTAAATTTGACGATCAATTAGTTGAACAACTTTACCTTTCAAAATACTGTCAGAACTGGATAAAACTTTGTCACGATTGCGAACGTAGATCGTCATAATAAAATCGACATTTTACATGGTCGACCAAGGTTTACGGTAACAAAATCGCGACAACCACTTGTAAATAAAAGTTTTGCGCTTAGTAACTTTATGCCTTTACGTAAGCTCCGCAATGAGAACAGGTGTTTGCTTTTAACTTAGGGTGCGATCCATTAATCGTTTTTGTAATCGTGCGGCCAACTCTACGCGTCAAGTTGATTGAGTCGATGTTCCATCATGGAGAGCCTGTAAGCCACGTGTTATATATTGAGTGGCACCACGTAAAATACAACCCGATATTGAATATCCTTCAAAATTTTCAAACCGATAAATTTTACTTCAAATCTTCACTTGTGTACCATGCAGTTGAGTACCACGTCATAACACGACAGAACTTTTGTTTTTCAAACGCCAATCTTCTACGCCAGCTCATTTTTTAGGGTTCCTGTTTTTGAACATGACCAAAATCCTTTGCTAAAAATAGAGTGACGAAAAACAGTTTCCAAAAATAGTGCGACGAATGACCGTTTCGAGATTATTTTTTCTGATTTCAGTTGTATTTTCAAAAGTACATACCATGTGTAAATCTTATGATTGTTTCATGGTTGTCTATCGTGACACGTAGCTTAGTCAACCAAAGCTTCGTGATTCATTTTTTTATGTAGCTGACAACCCACCTCTTACATCAACGACGTTGTCAGCTACAGAGAAAAATGAAGCGAACGCCTCACGAATGAATATCCGATGGTCAGTGTTACCTCCTAGACCTTCGTAAAGTTTTGACAAGATGCTCTGTAATGTTGTTTCGCTTATAAAAACAAAATAAGCTGTACAGTTTGGTACGTATATGCGCGGATTTATGTAAAATACCCAAACTTTCGACTGATGGAACTTGATACTTGGCCGCAAAATTGAAATTTATTACCAATCGTAAATAGTGTAGCTTGATTTGGTCGTGCGCGACTGCTCGCATTTTTTTTATTGAATTCCAATTGATATTTTTATGCCGGTCCATTTTATTTTATAGTACACATTATATTTCGATTCGTGCGATTTAATATGACGTACCAGACTTCTAATACTTTACTGTAGTTTTCAGAGGTTCCATTTCGTGTAGTTTTTCAATTTGCATCTAGTTCAACGTAATGATTCGCGATTAAATTTTTATTATCCTGCTAAGGGTCAAGTTCCATCAATCGTTTTTGTAATCGTACGACCACCTCTACGGGCTGGGTTGAATGAGTCGATGTTCCATCACGAAGAGTTTGTAAACCACATGTTTTAAATTCACTAGCACCACGTAAGCTACGATCCGATATTGAATATCCTTAAGATTTTTAGCACTGACAAAGTTTACATGAAATCTTCACTTGCGTACCATGTACGTGCGTATGAAATTATCATAAGACAGCAGGTTGTTATACTTTTTGCAGACGCCAGTGTTTTACACAAGCTCATTTTTTAGGGTTAATGTTTTCGAACATAACAAAAGTCTTTTGACTGAAATAGTGTGACAAACAAAAGGTGCTGAAAATAGAGTGACGAGGGATAGTTACGAAATTACATATTTATTTTCGGTTGTTTTTTCGAAAGCGCGTGTCATGTGCAAATTTTGTCAATTTTCGTTGGTTTCATCGTGACACGTAGCTTAATTGTCCAGCGTGTTGCGCTTTGTTTTTTTTTTGTAACTGCCAACCCACCTCCAACAGGTACATTGGCAACTACAGAGAAAAATGAAGCGAACGTCTCGTGGATGAATATCCGATGGTCAATGTTACCTGCTAGACCCTTGAAGAGTATTGGTAAGATTCTTTGTAATGTTGTTTCGCGTATAAAGACGGAAAAAACGGTACAGTTTGGTATGGATAATCGCAGATTTCTGTAAACTACCCCACTTTTCGACTGATAGAAATTGACTCTAAGTTAAAAAGCGAACATGTGGTCTCACTGCGGAGCTCACTTAAAGCAAGAAAGTAAATGTGCGCAACACTTTTATTTATATGTGGTTTCCGCAAATTTGTTACCGTAAACCTTGGCCGACCGTGTGAAATGTTGATTTTATTATGACGGTCGACGTTAACAACCGTGGCAAAATTTTAACTGGTTGTAACAATGTTTTGAAAGTCAAAGCTGTTCAACTCATAGTTCAAAAGTAGTTGAAAGTAGGCCCTTACAATATGCCTATTGTATGCAAAATATACAATATGACCTTAAAGACCCATATTATATTCGGACCTATTCGGACCAATTAAAACATTCGGACCAAAAGTTGGACCAATTAAAACATTAGGACCAAAAGAAATTATTTACACCGTCAGATTCGGACGATCGGACGGTCGTTGATCAAAGTAGCGATCTAAGAAGATCACATGAAAAGCCCATAACACAACTTACAATAAAGGCGCCGACCAAAGGCCTACCATAAAAAAACGTACTTTTGAACTATGGTTCAACTAATTGACAATCAAAGTTAAACTCAATGGTGTTTTAATTGTACCAATATGTACTTAAAATGTACAATCTTTCACAAAGTGACGTAAGTGAGTGTGCGCAATAGTCATTGCCATGATCAATTCCCCGTTTTAAATGTCCCAATGTGATTCATAGTGCGCCAAAAAGTGCGGACTCGTTCACACGGATTTACTAAAATCGATGTGTACCTATTCCCAGAAACAAATGCGGGCGTTACGATAAAATCAAGTGAAAACTTAGCGATCGTCCATCACCCATGCCAACTGTACAGTACAGTAGATACCTAGTCTGTACTGTAGTCGATATGGTTGGGCGACTTTCTATCTTTTTTTTTTTTTTAACATGCAATATAGGTTGCAACCTTTATATATTCGAACACCGGAAAAATATCGCTGCGTCGTTTCCTCACGCCGTATCACGTGCGTCACATTCATTGCATGTTCGTTTGAACAGGTCCGTGTTAAGGCCATACGCCCATTCGCAAAGTGGTCACCGACAAAGTGCGTCCGTCAACTTACTGTAACGCTCTTCACGACTATTCGTCGGTCATGTCAAAGGTACGGAATGGGAAAATGAATCTGTTTGCTGATTCGATTCCCCGCCATATATAATGGCGCACATGTCCAATCAGTAAGCAGTGGCCGCGCGTAGAGTCTCACGACGTACAACGCGAACGGTAAATGTGGAAATGGCCCAGAGTAGTTATAGTAAAAAAACTTCAAAACTTTATTTAAAAAAGTGCGATGGAAAAAACCATCAAGTTATAGTCCTCGATTTCTGTCACGACCGATTTCCTGTGACCTATACAAATTCGGTATGACGTTCGTATTGAATGACGTAAAAATTGCGTGTGCGATTATCAATTCCCTACCTACCGTGTAACGAGGTAAACGATTTGCCTTCCCAGCCAAGCCCAGATGCAATGGGTGTTTTGGGACCACTTCCCGTCATTTCGCACATGGAATGGCCCGAAGATGACCGCATTGTTGGCTCTCCCTGCCAAAATCAGATTGTTTGTACGGGGTCTTGGGTCCATCTGCATCATCCAATATTCCTGTGTGCACGAGCACGTGGTTTTCGTCCAATTCTACGGGAGGATACAAAGATCAGCAATTAACATCTCGCATATGTTAAGACACTTGTACGGTCACAGGTTTGAATCATTTCCAAACGTACAGTAAATTGTGGAAAAAAGTACTGTCATAAGTTAAAAAAGTACATAAAATTACTGGTATTATTGAAAATATTGTACAAGAGGTACGATAACGACGGTACTTCGAAGTGACTGTGGGTGCCATACGAAATGTTTTTCTGCTGCCCGTTTTTTTCCTGGGCAGTAGAAAAAATATGAAAATGTGAAATGCACGAAACCTTGTCTGTACTGTAGTTTCTGGATCATTGGTGACGTGACAGTGTAACTCAGCAAGAAACTAATTCATATCTTATTGTTTTCTGTCCTTCTAAGAAAGGCTCGAGAAACGCATTCTGAATTACGACAAAGGTTTTCTCCTTTTCAATTTAGTACTGCACCTCCAATTCTTTTTTCTGGTCGGAGCTCGGAAACAATCTTTCACAAATTTCATTCCCTTTGCAAATTCTCACAGAGAGAGAGGCATAGCGAGAGAGAAAAGCGTAGAGAGAGACGCGTAGAGAGAGAGAGAGAGGCATTTACAGAGTGAGAGGGAGAGAGAGAGAGAGCGAGAGAGAGAGAGAGAGAGAGAGAGATTGCAAGATGGCAGGAAGAATGGAAGCTCCCGTCGTGGATGCCTTGTATAAGAAAGCAGTGGAAGGAGCTCGCCGGGAGCTCCGGTCGCTGATTGCAGAGAAAAACTGCGCACCAATCATGTTGCGTTTGGCGTAAGTTTTTTTTGGAAAACGTTATTTAACTCTTGAAGTCAACGATTGACGCCCCCCCCCCTTTTTTTTTTCTATTTCTTTGGTGGATTTTTAATTTTGACTGGTTGTAATTTGCAAGTTTGACTTGCATGTTTTGAGTTTCCTCTATTTCACTACTGTTTATGCGTACGTTGTTGGCTGATTATTCTTTATTTTGTTCTTTTATATCTGCTTCAGAACTCCACCAGTTCTGTCTGCTTACTGGTAAAAAAATTAGTTGTCAAATTTGCTTATTTTAGATTCTTTGGTCGCCCATGTCTGCCTTGCGTCTGATTTTTGCATTTTTCTTTTTGCCTTCTTCTTTTTGCTTTTTACTTTTCGTTTTTTGCTTTTTGCTTTCTGCTTTTTTTTTATTTGCTTTTTGCGTTTTGATTGTCTTTTGCCGCATACTGACAAGGTATGGGCTATATAGCTGACTAAACCTGCCATTTCATGAACTGACAAGATTGTCATAAATGTCATTCGGACGGATAACTAATCATGTCTGTGATATCTTTTGCCTTCTATAATTTGCTTTATGTTTGCTCAGATATTATTTGCCTTTTGTAGTTTATGCTTTTTACTTAGATCGTTTTAGGGAATTTGTACTTGATATGGGATATATTATGTACAACACTTTGGAATGTTTTGGCACATTTCAACAAACGAGTTTTTTAGTATTTTTTAAGCCAACCGGAGTTATTTGGTTTTGTTGTTATTCCCTGGTAACTGCCTTTTTAACATTGTTGATGCGTAGTGTTTTGCAACATATTCGCATGTGTCTTGTCACAAAGTTAACAACTCAATTTCGTGTGGATGGCTAAAACCAGATTTCATGATGCTGGAACGTATGACATGAAGACGAGAACTGGAGGAGCAAATGGATCGATTCGAAGTGAAAAAGAATACATTCATGGTGGTAATGCAGGAATGAAAATTGCGATCGATATTCTCGGTAAGAAAAGGCTGTAAATTATTCTTGTCTCATGTCATATATTCTCGTGATTTGACACTGAGAATGCAACTGCAGTGAATGTGAAAAAAAGAAAGACATTTATTTCGTTTTCCTAGTACATTTGTCTCAGTTAGTTAGCCTGAAACACCCGTGAGTCCTGACCCTTGCACGTAAGTTTTTTCATCTAAAATTAATTTGGACAAGTTGTGAGGATTGTTTATAAAATAGTCATAAATAAGTTACTCATCCAGACAATTGTGTATAGAGCATACTGCCCATCCTATGAGTGTTAATAGCACTAATTTGGTCACGGCCTTTTTTGACCGAAAATTACATAGTGGTAATAACACTCTCGAGTCGCCACGTCTAAATTAGTATTATACATTCTTATTTTGCGTTTACACTAACCATTCCTTCACACTAATAGTGATGAGCAGTGTAGCACATTGAAGTGCCAAAATTTTTGGTCACTATTTTGTTTGTGCCCCTCTTCGAATAAACAAAAACTGTTTTTATCGTTTTTGAACACTAGCTACAATTCATCCTCCCCCTGTAATTAGCTAGGACCATACTGATTTTTTAAGTTTCCGATTCAGGTGAATGTGGTTCACGGGTTAAAAAAACTTCCAGAAAAACATTAAATTTAGTATGTGGATTTCAATTCAAGGCATCCACATAGTCCCTGTTTCGCATGCATGAATTGACATAACCACACTATTTTTCAATCACTGTTGTTCCATCCCAAGCTAACAATATTTAGCAGTTTAAAGCTAGGTGTGGATCATTGGTTGAATATTTTTTTTTTCATCACTAGGTCAGTACGTTTAACCCATTTTTCTTGGACATATATGTTTAACCCATTTTTCTTGGATATGATTCTTCAACAGCAAATGATTTGTTGTGTATTGTCTATTTTGAATCAATCATTGTTTTGACTTTTTGGTTCAACATTTTGTTTTGCAGAGCCTGTGAAAGCAAAGTATCCAAAAGTGACTTATGCCGATCTTTACCAGGTGACTGCTCCAGGCCCAATGCTCGCGATCAATTTTCTTAAAAACCCCTTCTGATCCCTTTTTTGATCCCTTTTTTGTTTTCCTTAATATTGCTTCTGATGTATTTCTGGATACATGGAGATAATTGCAATTGGAATGTGATCCCATTGTCCACCATCACTGGTCTGGTTCACATTTGTGCCACATAAATTATGCCATTTTTTTTGCTCGTTTTTTCTAACATTTTTTTTAGTTTCCAAATTAGTAGGCAGATGTGCTCAGGTGTCTTTACATGTATCTGGGTGGAATTTTATTGTCAGTATGTTTCACACATTCTATCATAGTTAGCTTTAATTACCGTGGACAGCAAAAATTTCTTGTGAATGTCTCATTTTGCATTCATTTTGTTTTAGTCTATGGTCCAAGGTGAACAAGAAGCAACTTCTCTGTTTTATTCTATTTTATGGGGGTGCCTCTATGCATAATATATAGTCTAATGGACTGTATTGAAGTAAGCATTGATAGGTTGTCAATGAATAACAAAAAGCCAGAGTTGTGAGTTCTCGTTTGACTTCGTTTGACTTTGCTGAATGATCCTGGTAGGTCATTCTGGACGTTGATTTTATTTCTTAATTGTTATGGTGACGATATTTGGATCGTATCTTTGTTTTTGGCAGCTAGCTGGAGTTGTGGCAGTGGAGGTAACAGGTGGACCAATCGTTGACTTTATACCAGGACGGAAGGTACCACCTCTCTCCCTTTCTCCCTCTCTCCCTCCCTCTCTCCCTCTCTCCCTTTCTCCCCCTTTCCTTCTCTCCCCCTCTCCCTCTGGAGTTTTTATGAGGATCATCTAGAATCTTCGTGTATGGAGTTCTGGAAATCTTTTCAAGGTTTTTTTGGAGAAACATTCTGTTTAACACAGGAATGGGAATCTATCTTCAAGCTCTGGAAAACAATAGTCAAAATTTTAGAAGTCTTTTTATGCCCACTAGATTAGTGTGAAAAAAACCAGAAGTTTGTTGGAAAGTTCTTCCTTGGAAAAAACTGTCAGTTATTTGTCCATGTCACATATTATTTTTTCAGTTCTTTGATGCTCATGTAAAGTAACTAATGTATATATGGAGTTTTTTTGGTTGAGCTTTTAGAGTCTCTTTTAGGCGTTTTTTTTCTGTGTTTGAGTGTGTTTAAAACCTTTCACTGCCCATTCTGAAGTCTCTTTCTTGTTATTAATTGATAGTGTTTTAAAATTGGAAACTCTATATCAATGTGTGTGAGTTGCAGTTTGTTGCTTAATGTGTACAGTGAATGAGTTTTTAAATTCCCGAAGACAATTCTGAGTAGGTAAAGCAGTGAACTTTAGAAAGTCTATTCATTTTCTATTTTATTTCAGTGAAAACGTGGTCGTTTTCCAATGAAACAACGTTTTTTTTTTTCTTTTGGCATTGTATTCAGGATTCTCTCGCAGCAACACCAGATGGAAGACTTCCTGATGCAGCAAAAGGTGTGTACATAATTTAGTATATACTTTGTTATTGTGTGTACATGATTTAGTATATACTTTGTTATTTATTTTAAGAATTTAATGCAGTACATGTCAAGAGTGCAAGGTTTTTCAAAAGGTATGTTTGCACATTTTACAGTTTATTGATTAGTTTGTACATTAAATGTGAGGTTACTGTATTGTATCAATAAAAATTACGGTGTACTGCAGTTTACTTTAAAATGTATAAACTGCGGAAATTTTTAATATAGTGGGAAGGTCAAGTCAACAAGGATACAGGCTAATTCAAGGTGCCGATGGAAATTTTACTGTGTATTTTTTTTATTTGTAAAAGTATCCACAAACTAGAATTTCTTTCTGTATTTGAGGTTTTTTAGGGTTGACTGATTGCATAACTTTACTGAGAGATTATGGGTTATCACCAGTGTTTTCATTCTAATGCTGGTTATTGAAAATAGTACTATGGAAGATTTTGCACTTTATGTTCTTACTGAAAATGAGAGCATATACTGCAATAATTACTGCCGTTTCCTTTTTCCACAATTTTTAATGCTGGTTTTTTAATTATAAAATTTTCAATAGCTTACTGGCTTCATTGTTGAGACTTCCTGCTGGAGTTCTTCTCCTGTCGCTGCGTTTTTTTTTATTATGGTGTCATACTAGTACTGCAATATGAACCTGTTTTTGTGTGATTGAAATCGTATAATTGTTGGCAACTCTGTTGATCAAACGAAAAATTGATTTTTCAATTCCAAAATGGATTTTTTTGGATTTTTTTTTTTGTTTCATTACCGACTGATAATTTTCTGGAATGCGAGTTGGGAAGTCCTTGTGTTACCTGTTTTCTACGGTACTAAATTACTAAGTTGTCTCTTTCTATTGGCTCTGTCGACTTCTACAGCAAAGTTCTGGTCTTAGTCTACAAAGAAACTCTTTTAAGCTTTGACTTGACTATCTTTTTTTGACTTCCCTTTTTTTTTTTTGGCGGTTCCTCTGGCTGTTTTCAGGTGCTCCTCATTTGCGAGATATTTTCCATCGAATGGGATTCACTGATCAAGAGATTGTTGCTCTCTCTGGCTCTCACACACTGGTATGTTGTTAGGAAAAAAGCAAAAAAAATTAATGAAGTAGTACGTATACTGTCGATATACTAGGAAATTTTCTTGATTCAGTCAGAATTCATTTCTTATTTTCGCTCCCAATTACGTGAAAAAAGGTTACTTTCAATTGTATCACCATATCAGTTTTTGGGATTTCGCTGTTCCTGTTCAACATCAACAAAGTTTACAGGATTTGGTGATGTATGGGGATTTACATGAACTTGTCCACGTGCTTTTCTCTTGTTTTTTTTTTCCATTTGGTTGGGAATTTTTGATCTTTGTTTCTTTGTTTCTCTTTATTTTAATGTGAAATAAAATTGGCAAAATTGTAGGGCCGGGCACACAAAGAACGGTCGGGTTTCGAAGGGCAGTGGACGAATAACCCGCTCAGATTTGATAATACCTACTTCAAGTCAGTTCCTGCCCTTTTTTTTTTTCAAAGATTCATGGATTATGTTAACTGTTATCCCTGCGAAAATCCTTGAAAGTCGAAGTCAGTTCATCAGTACAACCTCGGGCTATTTTCCTACCAATATATCGAACTAACATAGGGTTTATCAGTGAGTAAAAGAAAGGTACATATAAATTATAGGTAAATGGTTACCAATACCAAAAATTGTGTACTTTTATATCCTATGCGAGGTTGCCTGATACATGTATTCTAACTATTTTGTAGTTCACAGTATTTTGATATCAACGTCTCATACGACTTATTTCTATTTCGTCGGTGTTGTTTAAATTCTTCAGGGAAGGAGTTGCCAGCTATAGAATGATTATGTGTACGGAAATTATTTACGTTACTGCTACTAATCATGGTAATCATACAAAATTTGGTATGCATTGTACAATTTTTTGTGGAATCACTACGACTATGTGATTACATTTTGTACTTATATTCCCTTAACAATGTAATCTCTGGAGCTAAACTGACTGTTCATCATGTCTAGAATGAAGAACGTTAATCCACTTTGTGTCTTTTTCTGACCGAAAATGGCAAAATTGTGTAAATTACACTGATAATAGGAGGGATGGCATGTCGCTGTGTCTCTTTGCTGTAAATTAGTAATATCGATGATAATACGAGTATTTCTTTTACTCTAATAGCAAATGTTTTAAGTTTACGTCAAGGTTGAAATAGAAAAAAAACACATTGCTTAAGTAATATGGTATTCTTGAGAAACGCCGTAGCTTGCTCTCATGCCACTGAGTTATGTTTAATACATGAAGGGTTGGCAAAACCATAATTGATAAAAAAAAATAAAAAAAAAATAACTAAATAAATAAACCAATGAATAAATAAATACACAAATAATAAATAAAAAAAAATAAAAAAAAATAATAAATAAATAAATAATAATAATAATAATAATAAAGTATTAATAAATAATAGAAAATAATAATAATAAAAAATAACAATTGGTATTTTTTGTTTTTTTGACATTGTTGAAAGAATTGTGGAGTTTTAACAAACGTGTGGGAACATACATGCTACTTGATCATTGTCAACATCATAAAGTGTTTAATCCAAAAAAAAATCCAAACTATGCTTATGGAACAAATATGTATTTTCGCTCTTCTCCCATTGGTAGCCCCATGTTCTATTTCTACGGAAGAGCTGTAGTAGACTTTAATCATAAGAAATCGCATTAATCTCATATATATATTGCAGTATTTCTGAACAGGGGAAGCGATCGACTCTGTATTGACTATTGAATACATTTATATTGCAGGGAACTTTTGAAGGTAGAATCAGAGGGTCTTCTCCAATTGCCTACTGATAAGGCACTAATGAACGATTCCAGTTTCCGACCCTGGGTGGAAGTATATGCAAAAGTACACTCCAACTCTTAAGTCACTTTAGAGTTAATTTTTGATTTGAAGGCTTGAGAAATTCTTGAGAAATTCAACTGTGTAATAAAACCGCACATTTTTGGAAATGTTTTGTCTGTACACACATTGTGGACTGTTTTTCCAATGGCCTTTCTGCAAATTTTACTTCAATTTTATGTAACTTGATTTTTTTATTCATAAATCGGACATAAATCTGGAAATGTAGGGAAAAGTTATGAACTTCTACACTGTTCACATCACTAATTTGAAATATGAAAGGCTTATAGACAAAACAACATGCAAGGATTCAGAAAAATGAGGCTGGAATGGTGACACAACAGTCAATGCTTTCTTCCTTCCTTCCTTCCTTCCTTCCTTCCTTCCTTCCTTCCCATCCCCTCCTCCCCCCCGCCCTCTCTCCTCCCTCCCTCCCTCCCTCCCCCTCTCCATCCTTTCTTTCTTCCTTGTGTCCTTCTTTGTTCCTTTGTTTCGCTGATTTTTTCTTTCTTTCTCTCTTTCTTGTTTTTTTTAGGATGAAGAGACTTTCTTTAAGGATTATGCGGCGGCTCACAAGACGATGTCTGAACTCGGTTGTAAGGATACTTCTCCCTCTTTCTGGGAAACTTCCTCTCCCTCTTCGGAAACAATTCCTGCCTCCACTATTCTTGCACAAGGAGCCGTCGGTTTTGCGGTTTCCGCAATTGTGGTAATTGCGAGTTATCTATACGAGGCGAGGAAAAAAATGGCCGTAAAATGAGGAGGTGGTAAAGCCTTTTTATGAAGTACTTTTTGCATCGGTACTTTTATTTTTTTGTTGGAGGCGTTTGATGTTTCTTTTTTTTTCGAAGGAAGCCGTTTGTGAATAATCTACTCGGTGCGAGGGAATGTAAAAAAAAAAAGTTCCGGTGAAGGCAATTTGTTTTTTTTTTTTTTTTCTTTTTTCGTTATGGTAGCCTTTTTAGTTCGCGATGTTGGGTTTGACAAAACAAATTAGTCGGTAGACGTTGTGACAAAGGACAAATGTGAGCGACTAAGGACTTGATAGAGTAATTACATTATCGAAGTTTTACCCTCGTTTTGAGTGTAAATTGTACAATTTGTACAATTCGTACAGTTTGTACAGTTTTTTGGGCAATTTTACGTGTTATGCTTTACCCTAAAAACTGTACGATCCACTTTCAACCTCCGGGCAAATTTCTTCAAATGTAGTTTACCCTTTTGAGTCCTTTCGGAGATTTTTTGGGGAGTTTTTTCGCGGTTGGGCACAACAGTTAGTTTGGGTTTTATAGATTTGGGATGAATGTACGAGGGAAAAATGAGGGAGAATTAGAGAATAGGTATGTCCTTTTAGGTTCTTCTTTTATGTCCTTTTTATGACCTTTTTATGTTTGACATACAGTCTTATGACTTGTTTTGTTTTATTCATAAAGACGGAACTCATGTGATGACAAATGGATTTTCAGTTTGAAACTCTCAAAAGGGAAATGAAACCGAAGGAATTTGATGATCTTTTTTTTTTTTTTTTTTTTTAACTTTTTTCTGAGACCTTTGCATTTGGAAGTGAATGCAAACGTGGGAAATCGGTGTTGACTTTGAAGTCTTTTATTGGTTATGTTTTTGGTTTTTGCTTATGGTTGTATTTTACTTCTGGTTTTTTTTTTTGTTTGTATTCTTCGCTTTCTCCCATGAACTTATTTGTTTGAGGTATACCTTTTTTATTAAATATTTCGACATCTACCTTTCTTTTGTATATATCTCACAAAGGTTTGGTTCTTGACTGGGATTTGATCAATTTTTCTCGTCGTTCACTCTTTGATCGTGTGTAAATAAAAAAATAAAGTGATGGTTTTTATTCCACATGATTTTATGGCGTTGGTAAATATTTGTTGTGGGTTCTAGGTCGGATATTCGCCAAGGTGTACACGGCAATACATGCAACACTCACGTTTGTGTACACTTATAACCACTATTAGCGTTGTTGTTTACTTAAATTAACTTGTCTCCCTACCCCTCTTCCTATTGCTCCTCCTCTTCCTTTCCTCTTCCTTTGCCTTTCCTCCCTCTTCCTCTCCCTCCCCCCCTCTCCCTCCCGCTCGATCTGTCCTATTTTCATTTGAAGACATCAATCGGGAGAAAAGAATTGTATCTTTCATTGTTATTCTCCTCTAGTAACAATCTCACAAACAAGTACAGAGAAACAAGAGTTGGCGATAATAGTGACAAACGCTATAGCCTAAGGGTGAACTTCCATTAGCGAAAAAGTGGGAGTTTTACTGACAGCCGTACCGTTTCGTACATGTCCGTACAGGAAATTCTTTTTTTCAAGGAGAACATCATTACAGAAAAATGTCCAAGGTTGTAGGCGTAAATTCGGACCGTCGGATGCAATTACACTTTTTATCCGAGACGCCACGTCACTAACGCTACAGTTGTTAAGACCGTGCACAGGGAGGACAATTCTCGAAGACTGAACGTGTAAAAATAAGCCGCGTGGAAAAGGGAAAAAAAAATCCACGATGAGCGCGCGCGTATGTGCGTACACGTCGCAAGGGCCATATGCCTTCCGCCAGGGTGGCTACGAATCTGCCGAAATTATCCCGTCACGCTCCCACCATCAAAGTTTGCCGCCGCCTTTTGTCGTTGCATTTTGAAATTTTGGGTAGTACATTTAATGCCTTCTGTACGAGTCATTAATTACCTCCGACGGTACAGATATTTCCTCCGCGGGTACAGATATTGAAACTCTTAGACCTCCATAAGTCCTCAGAGTGGACAGCTTCCAAGAAGCCTCTAGGATAACCCTGACCCCTTTGTGTTTCAGCAAAAACAACTGCCACCCTGGCAGACAATAACTCTGACCAACTTCACCCCTGTGAAGGAAAGACTCCCCTGAGTCGATAGCAAAAAGAATCTCTGAATTTGCTCCCCTGAGCAGTAAGTTATGGAGGGTCAAAAGTTGACCTTTTGTACCGAAGCTCTTTGGGAGAGAGGGTCCTATCTCCTAAATTTTCTAAACGTTTAGCCGAACTCAACCTTTCAGTTCAGCCGTCAAAGTGTGTTATTTGGTCTCCTCAGGATATTCCACTTTCGTTTACTACCCCTCGTGGTTTTCAAACCCCTTCTCCCTCCGATGACATTCGTGTGCTTGGTTGCCCCCTTGGTTCGGATACTTTCGTGACCCGATTCCTTGATGATGCTCTACAGACAGATCTAACCCAAGTGGACGACCTTCTCCACCTTCCCGATCCCCCAGTTGCTTTTGCTATGTTAACCAGGTGTTTTCCCCACCGCCCTTCTTACCTCACTCGTACTTCCCCTCCCACCTCGACATTTGTCTCCTCTCTCTCGGCTTTTAACGATCGCCTCATGGACGTCCTCCACACTCTGTTAGGTCGCGGGGCATTTGATCGCGAGTCTGGGCCATCGGCCCGCATTCAGACATCCCTCCCTGTCTCTACTGGGGGGTTGGGTCTATTATCGACCGCTCATGTTGCTCCCGCTGCCTATTTGGGAAAGTTGGTGTCTTATTGCCTCTACTCGTGTTTCCCGTTTCTTTGTTGGGGACACCTCCGTTCTAACTACTGTTAACCCCCCGGTTTTAGACGGTGTGTTCGCCTTCCAGCAATCTTTATTGGACGCGTCACGTTCTCTTCCTCCCCATTCCCTTGTGGATGTGCCGATTTTCTCGACCCTTGTTACAAAATCTGTTGAGCGTATCCAGGAATTGATTTCCGATCGGGTTGTCGCCACCATTAAATCTGAGCTTCTCAAGGCGCTTCCCTCCGATTCTTCTCGTGCCCGTTTTCTCTCTTGTGGTGGACCTGGTTCTGGGGCTTGGCTTTTTGCCACACCTATTTTGTCCACTCTCCGATTCTCACCAGCTCAGTTCACCACCGCCGTTCGGTTTCGCCTTGGCCTCCCCCATCCTCCTTTACTTGGCTCTCTTGTTTGTGCATGTGGTCGTGTCTTGGGGCCCGATGGTGTCCATTTGCTTCGTTGCTCCCATGGGGGAGATTTGATCCAGGCGCACGACACTATTCGAGACACCGTTGCCACTATCGCTTCAGAAGGGGGCTTTTCTGTGCGTCGAGAGGTTTCTCATATTATTCCCTCGCGTCGGATCGATGTTGTTTTGCTTGATGGTGCCCGTCGCATTTTCGGTGATATTGTTCTGGCGAACCCTACTTCAGCTACAGTTGTTGGTCAGGCGGCTCGACATCTTGGGGTGGCAGCTCGTGATGCTGCTAAGGCGAAGGAGCGTGATTATGCCCACTGGGACCCTATGGATGACTTTATTCCGATGGCGGTCGAGATCTTTGGTTGTTTGGGTGTTGCACTGGACGAGTTTCTCCGTACTTGTGCTCGACGTGCTTTCGACGTCGAGGACCTGGGAGCCCTCCTCCTTCGGTCCTTACTTCTTTTTACCGTCAACGCTTATCTGTGGCTCTACAACGAGTGCAGGCTTCTATTCTCCTCCGATCGACTGTTGCTGTTATGGATCGTCGCCGTGCTCCGGAACTCCCTCAACGTGCTCCTCCGGGCTGGGGGGACTTACGGGGTTGTTTTTCGTAGATATTTAATTGAGTTAGGGTTGGGGTTGGGGTTTGTATTTTTGTTTTTGTGAGTTGCCGTGCTTTTCATTTTGAGTTAGGGTGTTTTTATTTTCCTTGTTGTTGCTTCCTTTTTTTAGGGTGTGTTCTTGTCGCTCTTTTTGTTTTTTTTTATTGTTGTTTTTCAGTGTTGGTCATGCCACCCCTTTTGTACCCCCAGACTCAGATGGTTTACCATCGTGCTTTTTAATTTATCCTGCAAGTTTTTTTTTTTTCTCTAACAGACTCTATCTACTGATGTACGGAGCCAATCAAATTTCAGTTCCGTACACAAAAGTACAGCTGCCGGTGTACTTTGTGTACGGACACTGTACGACATGGCCTAAATGTCGACACGTGGTATGTCCGGAATCGCTCCCTTAATCCTCGGAGATGCCGCGATCCAATGTCATTCTGCCACGTGTCATCCGATGTGGCGATGACCACAAACCGCCGAAATCCTCTTCTGCGATCTTGGCGTTAATTCTGGCCGTCCGATTAAATTCACATTTAATCGTAGTTGTAATAAATACATGCGCGATATTCGTTTCTTATCCGTACCGTAATCCGTACTTTTACATTACTAGATCTATGTATCCCGTAAACAGTTAAATGAATTATCCTACCTGATAATGTTTAATTAAATATCAAACCATATAGTATGTAACACTAGTTCTAGACTTAACGGCTAAGGCTACCGACTATCAGCTGTCTGTCGGTCGGTAGGTACCAGGATCAAATCCTGAAGACTGAACGTGTAAAAATAGGCCGCGTGGAAAAGGGAAAAAAAATCCACGATGAGCGCGCGCGTATGTGCGTACACGTCGCAAGGGCCATGTGCCTTCCGCCAGGGTGGCTACGAATCTGCCGAAATTATCCCGTCACGCTCCAGCCATCAAAGTTTGCCGCCGCAAGTTTGAGAGTTGCGTTTTGAGAAGTTTGAGGTAGACTACATTTAATGCCTTCTGTACGAGTCATTAATTACCTCCGACGGTACAGATATTTCCTCCATTAATTACTACATATTACCTCCGCTCCGCTCGTACAGATATTGCGTCCAGGCTTTGCATTTTAAGATTCTTTCAAGATTTTAAGCATCTAATATTAACCTACGTGTTACCAAGCAGAATGAGCCACGCAAATAAAAAGTGGTTTACTGTCGCGACCTAAACCTAATGGAAGGCACGCCCTTCAGTAAATATTTCCGTACAATTGCTGAGACGCCTAATGGAAGTCCACCCCAATGGACTCAAGATTGCCGTTTTTATACTCGTTTATACAGCCACATGCCATCGTTTTTATGTCCACGTCGTTGTTTTTATATCCACATGTCGTCGTTTTTACGTCCTTACATCCACATGTCGTCGTTTACATATGCAAGTGTCATCGTCTTTATGTGCACATGTCGTCGCTTTTATGTCCACATGTCCTCGTTTTTATATCCACATGTCGTCGTTTTTATATCCACATGTCGTCGTTTATATATCCACTTGTCATCGTTTTTATGTCCACATTTTTAAGATTCGAAGAATCCAGGGATAGAAGGGACTATCCCGTTAAAAGGAATGATGAGCTGGCCATGATTTGAACCTGGGACCTTTCACTAAAGCTGCGAATGCACTAACCACTGTGCCAGCCACCAGCTCAGATGTCCAATTTTATTAGGCTTTAGTGGGATTTTTAACACAAATACGGGTATCAATCGGCACGTTTTACGTACGTCAACACACTCCCCCTCGAGAGGTAGCCAGTCATAATGTCCACCTGTAACCTAGTCCCCCTGGCTCCGGGCTCCGATACCATGGCTCCGATACCATCTTAATATTCGTAGAATCGAGGGATAGAAGGGACGATCCCGTTAAAGGGAATGATGAGTTGGCCAAGATTTGAACCTGGGACCTTTCACCTAAGGTGTGAATGCACTAACCACTGTGCCGTCAGCTCAGATGTTAAGGCTGGCGAGTCCAATTTTATTGCTTTTTAGTGTGAATTTTTACCACAAATACGGGTACCGATCAGCACGTTTCACGTACGTCAACACACATGTTGTCGCTTTTATGTCCACATATCCTCGCTTTTATGTCAACATGTCGTCGATTTCACGTCCTTACGTCCACATGTCGTCGTATATATATCCACATGTCATCGTTTTTATGTCCACATGTCCTCATTTTTATACCCACATGTCGTTGTTTTTTGTCCACATGTCATCCTTTTCATATCCACATTCGTCGTTTCTACGTCCACATGTCGTCGTTTTTATATCCACATTTGCGATTTTATGTCCACATGTCTTTTCTTTTCTTTCCTTGTCATGGTGTTTTTAGAAAATTATTCGGCGGAAGAGGAGGTAGTGGAACAGACATTCTTTTGTCTCCTACTAATTGATGAAAATTCGCTTAGACCTATTCAAATATCAATTGTTAAAAATTTTAAGACCTGAGAAGTTGAAGAACGATTGGCATTCAAGTGTGATATTAAATGTTAACTTGCAAGTCAAAAAAGTAAACAAAAATCGATTTCTTAGGACAAATTATTCTTTTTTTTTTGACGCAATGTTTATTTAACAGTTGACATTTTACCAACAATGGGGAAAAGAGACAAAAGGTAGAGGAGTAGAACAAAATAAGATAGGTCGCATTAAAAGTAAAAAAAAAATAGCAGAAAAAATAGCAGTTAAATTAATTTATTTATTGTTGGCGTAATTTGCAAAATTGTTAATATTTATCATATACCTTATACCTTATTTTATCATGGATGCATATGGAAAAACATGAGAAAAAAAGAGCGACGATTATCTTAAACGAAAGGTAGCTATACTTTTACTTGTTTTTAAAACACACAAAAATAAATAACATTCTGTCATAATGATGGAAGAGACGTAAAATTACAATATGTGTTAAAATCGTCCGAATTTAGATATCGCTTAAAAATGCCAAAAAAAAAAAAAAAAAGCTTCTCATGCTCGAAATAAGAGCATAGAAATAACTATCTACTCTACTTGAAAAATAAATTGTAATTAAACAGTAAAAACCCGTTCTTAAAAACATTTTATTCATTCGGAATTAATGTATGCAAATCCTTATTCACAACAGTATACATTTTTCCGATCGCGATATAATTTGAAGTTCCTTGAGGGTCACTTTCCTCATGAACCTGAAAAAAAAAAAAAACAAAAGAAAAATGATGTCATATCTATTAAACCCTCTCCCAAGCTCCTCCCCTCCCTCCCTCCCTCCTCCCCTCCCTCCTTCCTTCCTTCCTTCCTCCCCTTCCTCCCTCCCTCCCTCCCTCCCTCCCTCCCTCCCTCCCTCCCTCCCTCCCTCCCTCCCTCCCTCCCTCCCTCCCTCCCTCCCTCCCTCCCTCCCTCCCTCCCTCCCCTTCCCTTCCTCCCCTCCCTCCCTCCCTTCCTCCCCTCCCTTCCTCCCTCCCTCTAACGTCCAAGAAATTATTTTTACTCCATTTTTTCAAGTTCCGTCATTAAAATTTTCCAAGTTGAGGATTTAAGTTTCCCATCTTTTGTCAGATTCCCCCCCTACTTTTCTTTTCTTTTAGCTTTTTTGTTTTATATCTTTGATTCAAAAAAAAAAAAAAAAAACGACTTAAAATCAATATAAACAATATATACAATACACGACCACAAAAAGAAATAAAATAAATAAATAAAAGAAAATTCAAAAAATGTTGAAAGATAGTAAGAAAAAATTACATTATTTTCGCAGTGAATTTGCAAACCGGTGATAACCGCGATATCGGAAGTAACCAGATCGACCGTTTTTTTTATTATTTTTTCAAGATCGCCCAAAATTACCTGGAAAAATAAATTAATAAATAAATAAACAAATAAACAAAATTAGGGTGTATAAAAAAAAATTGGCTTAAAAAAGCTTTAATAGTAATACTAATAATAAAAATAGAAAAATAAAGACAAAAAACACAGAAGCAAAGGGCTCCCACATTTTCTTCGGTACATTATTTGTTCACTAATTATTTAATTAACAATTACTTTCCATACTATTAAACGTTAATTTCCAATCTCGAGAAAGAAATAAAACTTTCTTTTGCTATGTTTTCTAGTTATTATTGTTAGATTTTTTTTTTTCCCTTGTAAAAAGAGAAAAAACATATTTTTAAATTTGAGAATAAATAAATAAAAAAACTTAAATCCTTTTTCTTTTAGCTTTCTCTTCAAGGTCATTTTGTTCCTTTTATTTTGCATTTTCACATCATTTTTTAATAATAAAAAAAAAAAGTAGCAAAAATTAAACAGAAAAACCCAAATTCCAGAAACCAAAAAGCAGTAAATTAATGTATAAACAAGGATATATTAAAAAAAAAGTCAAACATAAATTTATGTAAAATAATTCACAAACTAAAAAGAATGGAAGAAGGAAGGAAGAAAGGAAGAAAGGAAAAGAGGGAGAAGGACAAAAAGTAGTGGAGGGCGGGAGGGACGGAGGAGGGAGGCAGGCAGGCAGGGAGGGAGGGAGGGAGAACGTGACGTTTATTACATCATGTGCCATTTTGCTGACTTGCAAAAGACTAACGGGAGAAAAGCCGTGACGTCGTACACCTTCCACCTGTACGGACATATAAAAAAAGAGGCATTTTGTTTATGTGAGCACATCAATCCAAACAAACCAAATTTCGAATTTCAAATTTGGGATTTCAAATTTCAAATTCCTAATTTGAGATTGGAATTATATCATATATTTTATATTTGAAATTCGAAACTTCAATTCAGGTGTAAGATTCTGAACATGAAAATCTGGGATTTCCAAAATGTCAAATTTCAAAAGTCAAAAGTCAAAAATCATATGCGAAAACCCAAAAAAAAAAATGACAAAAAAGCAAACCAAAGCCAATTTCAAAAAAGTGAAAAATTGAAAAGTTTTAAAGTTGAAACTTCAATTCCGTCTTACATGCGTCACAATCTTTTGTTTAAGGGCGTTATATTCCATGTCGTCCGGAAATTGATTGTTAAATTTTCTTTCGTTTATTTCTTTTCGAATGGAGACGAGAGCTCCACAAGCCTCCGAGGGATTCCCGTGGAGACCGCGATGGAGGGATCCGAACTCTCCCTCTCTGTTCATCGCTATGTGAGGGAACGCCAGGAATATGTCTGAATTGGACAAAACCGGACGGTACTTAGAATATTTGTTTTAGCTTTGGTTGACCTCTCCCTCACTCTTAAACTCTCTCTCTCTCCCTCTCTCTCTCACCTCTTTCTCTCTTTCTCTGTATCTCTTTCTCTTTATCTCTCTCTCCCTCTCTCTCTTTATTTCCCTCTCCTCTCTCTCCCTTTATCTCCTTCTCTCTCCCTCTCTTTTTATATCCTGGTGTAGTCTATGCTCTGATTTGCGTTCAATTGAATGTTTACAATGAACTATTTTTCTCTGAAAAGTAATTGGGGAAAGAGAATGCATTGGAGCATTCAATCTCTATTTCCGTCCATCTCTGATATCAAATTACACCAGGAAATGTTTTAGCCCCAATAAGACTTCGGATGTTGAGATAATATTGAGAATATCCAATCAAAAGGAACACAAAAAAGTTCTTCAAATTTCCTTGATTACGAATCAACTCCATCACCTTCACATCGACTAGCATTAACCGAATATAAAACTGTAAAATTGTTTATCTCCGTCTTATCTCACATTTTGGACGTTGATCTCCTCCCATGGATAATGGTTGAATAGGACAATGGGCCAATCCCGCCTTTATACCCGTTTGTCCACAACTTAAAACTCCGCCGAGACCCGAAATATCAAAAACAGATCCAAATTGTTTTTCCACAAGGGTCTCGAGAGGACGACAAAGCTGAATGGTTCAAAATTGTGGCAATTTTGATGAAAAAAACGGAAAAAGTAAACACATAATTGGTTGTTAAATAAGGCAATGATAAAGCTTACGATTTTCACTTTATTAGGCAAATGAGATCGAAATTTAATGCACACATATAAACCGTATTATTGCTAAATTTTAAAAAATTGAAAAGATTAAATTGTAATTTTGCACTCTCCTTACGATATTGCAATTTTTAATGACAACGTAATGTACCATGGTTTACATCACATACATTAAATTCGAAATGTCTTTGTAAAGAAGAAACTGTAGATTTTAGAAAAGTCAAGACTATCGATTCGATGGATCAATTGTTATGGGTTGCATTCATTTTAGAATTTGTAAATGGACAGCATTTAAGTGTGTCTTTTGACTTCAATCTCAAATATGAGAGACTTAAAAAAACAACTGCAATACAAGCAAGAAATTTGAATCCAATGGAAAAAAAAAGGATCCAAGAAAGCATATTGGAAATGGTCGTTGAAGTTTTAAATATTTGGAATAACAGAAAACTGACCTCATCCCGACATGTGTCCAGTAATGCAATGCAGTTGCCCCTGGAAAAAACAAAAAAAGGTGGGTTATGAAAAAGAGAGAATGTGGGTGGTTTTTGACTATTTCACCGTCGTCGTTTCCATTTACAAGGCTAGATGATATAATTCGACGCCAAATAAAATGTTAGTATTCAACAATTTTTCCAACGCTGGGAATGGACATTAATTAATAGCTGTGGAATGGACATTAATAGCTTCCACTAAATATTGTAAACGCTCATATCCCGAATTCACAAAACTCATACCTTATTACTGACTTTCAAATGAAAAAAAGACACCCAAAAACAGATTCAAAACCAATCGAACTGAAGGGAAGTCAAACAAAACATAACAAACAACCAAAAGGTAAAAGGGAAGAAATTTATCAAAAAACAAAGCATCAAACAAAAAGTAATGGAAATGACTTACTTGTTAAATCCAAATTCCCCTAAGATTCGAGCGCAAAATTCCACAAAATTGTCCTCACTCATCAGAGGTGCTTTTGGAAAATGTTTGAGAATTTCCGGTTTAGAAGCCAAAATTGCCGAATCTGAGATCGATAAAATGCCCACATGGTTAGTTGGAAAAGAAAAAAAGACAGAATTAGGTTCAGAAGAAGGCTGGGTTCAAATTAAGGGTAAGTCGTTGAGGATAAGCTTACTTTTTCCGTGAAATTCTATAGTTTCTTGAATTTTCCAGGGTATTTTTTCTGTTTTCATTAATTTTATAACCAAACGAGTTATGGCACTGAAAAGAAAATAACAAAAATCTATTACTATAAAAAAATAAAATGAAAAAGGGTTCTGGAAAAGTACTGAAAGTTAAAAGACGGATAAAGACGAAAAGCTCGCTGAAAAGATAGTAATAAAAAAGATTTTTAAACTTTCCCAAATTAGATTGCAAATTTCAAATTACGGAAAGGTCCAGGTTATGTTAAATACAATAGCGATCAACTCTTGAAAATCGTTTGATCACAAATAGAACACATTGTATATTGTGATGTTCCATGGTATACTATTTTAGAAATATACCGATGTCATCAATTTCCATCACCAAACCAAAATTCAAACCCATACTTTGCACATACTAGCACATTCATCGTTTTAGGAACAGAAAATATCTCCTTCTCGTAGTCATCTAACCAAACATACAAAGTGTTTACATTAAGAACTCCCCTCCACTAAAAACGTAGTCCTAATATCCTACCATATAACCTACAACCTCAAAGATGGTTTAGTTGCCCAATGAGCTCTACTTGAGCCAAATAAAATAAATCCCCTTTGAACTCCTCCAAATGAACACGAGAGCCAAGAAATCCTAGAAAAGCCTTAAAAACTCCAATATTTTATCGATTGCGAGGCACCGAAGACCCAGTACCATCTGAATCCGCCGGCCTCGATCGACGGTTCAGATCGGCGACTCTCGATCGTGTCCCTGCTCCCGTTCCCGTATCAACGGTCCCCGACGTCACATTGGTTGCCGTACCCTGACCGTTATTGTCACGCGGATTGACGATTCGATATTCGGGAATCGGATCCACATTGACGATTCGATTTTCCGCCGTCGGACCCATCTGCGCTAGCCACGACGGCGGCTGGATTCCCGTCTGATCCTGAATCGTTGACAGGAGCGGAGGGAGGGACTGGAGAAGATTCTGGATCTGATTTTGACCGCCGAAACCGTTTCCGTTTCCGTTTCCGTCCGTGGTCCAGACGTGGATCTGCGGGTTGAGGCCGCGAATCGCATCGGAGCTACATTTGGCGATATCGGAAAACAGGCCGCGCTCGATCATCAGGTATTGGAGGACTGCGCCGTGGCTGCCGTCCATGGCGGAGATCTAAAGGGTGGGAGAGGGAGAGAGAGGAGGTAGGAGAGGAGGGAGAGGGAGGGAAGTAGGAAGAGGGTTTAGAGAATGGGAGGAGGAGGGAAGGAGCTTAAAGTAAGAGGGTTTAGGAAAAAAAGAAGAGAAGTGACAACGCAGAATGTGTTTCCATTAAAAAAAATAAAAGAAGACGTTATGCGTGGGAAAAAAAATGCAAGAAACCGTTTCTTCTTATTCATAGACTTCTCACAACAAAAAAAATTAACAAAAAGCTTATTCCAAGAATATCTATGTGAAGTTGAAAAAAAAAAAGGATGTGATCGCCTACCTCAGTGGACCCTTAATCACAAATATTTCAGCTAATAGTTCCTTTATTCGAATTTAAAAATTGACCAAAAAAAAAAACCAACATAAAATAAACAATTTTTATCATTTAAAATTCGAAACAATTGTAACAAAAAGGGAAACTCAAGGCCAATAGAAAAAAATGTAAAAGGATTTTTTTTTTATAAGACCTCAAATTAAAGCTCACCAAACTCTTTAGACCTTCCGCTTGAGCTGTCGCAATCGCGAGCATTCCCTCTCCCTCCTTCTCTCGAGTGAATATCGCCGCATCGGCTTTCCGCTGCCTCACATAGGCTTGTGCATCCGCTGTCTAAACAATATAAAAAAAGAGGATAGTAAAAATAAATCAAACTTTTAAAAATTCAAAATGTGAAAACTATTGGGAGCTATTTTCCTGAGATGGTAAATTTCGATTGCATCATCCATTTTTAAAAAATGTAAAAAACCAAAATATCGATTTTGAACACATTTCAGTTTTTGCACATTTTTCATACATTTTAGATGCGCTACAAAAAAAAATCATAAGAGAGCGCAACATATCTTTTGACATACCCCAACAGAAAATTTTAAAAGTGCTGTAAAAAAATAACAGAATTAACAAAATCTAGGGATACATATACGCACATCTTTTGCCGCTTGATTTTGTGCTCTCTTTATGGATAAAATATCAGCATTTTTTCGCGCAGTTTCTTCCAATAACCGAAGTTTCTCAACTTCTCTTTGCAGCTCAGCTCTCTTCATGTCCGCAGCTTTGTCAGCTTCCAGATGGGCAACTTGGACCTGCATTTTAGAAAACAAATTGACTTTAAAAACTCACAAATGTGAAAAAACGAAACCCTACCTATTCCCAAATGGGCATAGTTTCTAGCAAATTAATAAAATTCTTAACTACACATAACCTCTGATCGGGTTACTCCATACTCTCGCACATAACAAAAACCATATAGTTATATCACTTCCTCAAACCATTAAGCAACTTCAGTAGAAAAAAAACAGAGTGGAATCCGCATTGGCGATAGTGGGAAAAATGTACTTCTTTTTTCTTACCTTTTTGTCGTAATCTGCTGTTTTAATCTTGAGCTCTGCCTCCGAAGCGATGATTAAATTTTTGTTCCGATTTTCGGAGACCACGGTATCGGCTTCGAGTAAACTGACTTCTTTTCGAGTGCTCGCTTGTTCAACTTTTTCACCGACATCTCCGGCATATTTTGCTTTCGCCACTTCGACTTTTGCCTGATTTACAGCTCCTTCATGGGTCTGGAAAGAGCAAAAAAATAAATCTAGCATTATTTTTGGTTATTGTCTTGTGGAAAAAGTAGTAGTCTATTTCCACTTTCAGCGGTTGGGTACTTTGATATTCATTTGAATGCCAGTTTTTATTTCGTACTTGGTTACGACTTGAATCAAAATTTTGTTACCTCAAAATTCATCGCTATAAATATTACAATATTAACAAACAAAAAATGCGGTCAAAAAAATGGTAACATTGGCTAACAATAAACAAAAGAATTAACAGCTTGCTGTTCACATACCTTTTGTCGGATGTACTGGAAATATTCTGAACCCTGCGCACAAAAAACAGGCAGACTTTCATAAATTATAACCTCTCTCAATTTCCAAATTTCATGCACAATAAAACCACACGCAACATAAATAGTACCGAAAATCATGATATCCCCACGAATTTCCAAACTTCCCAAAACCCCTTTTTCTCCATCTAAAAATTCACATCCAGAAGAAAAAATACGGACTCTAACAACAATTTTCAAATTTTGACCACCCAAATTTACCACAGTTCCCACCCAAATCAAATAATTAATAAAAAATCACCTAGGATCCGCAAGTTACTCTACCACTCCAATTCACCTCACTTCATTTACATATGCATACATAGATCCAAAACTTAAAAAAAAAAGCAAACAACGTACAGGAGTATCGGAAAGTTGTTTGATATTTGCGTTATAAATATAGAGACCGAATTCGTCCAATTCGTTTTGAACTCCGATCATAATTTTGTTTCGAAAATCCTCTCGAGAGTTGAATATATCCTCCATTCGCATAGTGGCCGCGACCACCCTCGATTCACCCTCCACGATACCCCGCACCAAAGCAGACAGGTTGTCACGCTTCTTGTTGGCCTGGGGGGAGAGCGAGGGGAAGGAAAGGGTGAGAAAGGGGAGGGCGAGGGGGAGGGGAAAGGGTGAGGAAGAAGGGGAGGGTGAGGGGGAGGGCGAGGAGTGGAAGAAGGTGAGAAATGGAAAGGACCGGGTGAGGATGGGAACAGAATTGGAGAGGGAGAGGGAGAGACGAGGAAGAAGGAAGAAGAAAAAATACACAACAATGGTTGAGGGTTTTTGGTCAAAAGAATTGGTCGTGAAGATCAAACATTGGGAACTTTCATGTACCAGCATAGTGAAGAAGGGCATGTTAGTGGGTCAGTTCTCTGGTCTGTCCAATTTGGGAACCATAAACTTGTCAGCATTTGTTTTCACATTAAACTCATAACGTAAATAACAATAACCGAGAACATTTTTTCTGATACTAGAGGTTGCATAATCTTGCACACCAAAATCCGAATGAAATTTTTAAAAAATTGACCATATTGTCTCCAGCTATTCAGTTTAAGACCGCCATCATGAAATTTTGACCGGATACTTCACATTCAAAAAACAAATCATGAACCTTAATCATTCGACGTTCAACATTTCGAAACAATCACCAATGTTTTAAACCCGTTAAACATTCAATGCTTAATCAACCCCAGGAGCTACTTAAAGAAAAAACTGTAAACGGTGGCAAACATACCAAAAACAGAGTGAGTCGAAAAAGTCAACAAAAGGGAAATAATTACCTGTGCTACCGTTTTAGCATATTTCAGTACGCATTCTTCCCCATCTTTTGGGTCCTTCCCGTCCCTCGGACCGATAATGAACACCGCAGGCATTGTGAATTCCAATTTCTCCAATGTCATCGCCTGGGTACCAATTAAATCGAAAACACAAACACATTAGTGTCGATAATTCCGCAAAAACAAAGCAAATTAACAACACTACTCATTACTTTTATTTCCTGGGGATCTACAGTACATAAGAAATTTAGGCCTTTAACAATAACCTGAAGAGAAAGACTGTATATGTTGGGTGTCATGTCGATGAAAAACGCCTTTTGACCGACAAATTTCCATGCCTTCCGGCTGATCGACACATCAGGAATGCCCCATCCGGTGCGAACCAAATACTGTCAAAGACCCCAAGCGACAAAAGGATAATTTGATGTTAGTGAGGAAAGCGGTTTTTTAAAACTTATTGTACAATAGTACAATTGGTTAAAACACAACAAGACCAATCATTGCTGTCGACATTCATCTCTCTCTCTCTCTCTCCCTCTCTCTCCCTCTCTCTCCCTCTCTCTCCCTCTCTCTCCCTGTCTCTCCCTCTCTTCTCTCTCTCTTCTCTCTCACTCTCTCTGCTCCTTTTTACAAACAAACAAACAAACGGAGCAAGAAGCCTATTTTCTGAAATTCATCCCTTACATGATCCGCCTCTGCGACCATAAACCTCGCCATGGCAAACTGGTTTAATGTGGAATTCGAATGGTTGAGTTGCTATGATAATGTAGCACGATTGAAGATCCGAAAGAAATTCTGAAAGCATAAAAATAAGAAAGAAAGGGATTCACATGAGAAATTGGTATCAAAATCTAAACAAACAACATCGGGTTTCAAAACTGATAAAAATTGGTAAAAACTGGTGCAAACGTTGGAGTATTTGTCAACATCCCAAAAATTTGACATTGTAAAAAGAAATTGAAAGAACAAATAGAAAGAAAATTCCGCATAGGAACTAGTATTGACAATTGATTTAGAACTGATATCATCCACATTCAGAATAAGATTAAACGGTAAATTTAACAGTAGACAGTACAATTTATTTTCCAGCTTTAGAAGAAATTGATTTCGAATACAGTTTTGACATCAACAGTGACAATGTTATCATTACCAAATTCAATATTTGAGCATATTTCTATTTGTTACCATATTTCGGGTTCAAAACCAGCTCGCTTGAAAACAATTCCCAAGAATATAAACAATGCGCAGAAATCATGCAGCGAAGAAGGAATAAGCACTTCAACACCATTTTTTCCGAGTAAATTTATTTAATATTCCCAAATTTTCAAAGTAAACTGATGTTATTGTTAGGATTTACAATGTTGGAATCTACGTTTACGTAATGTTGGTTTGTGATTAGTGTGGTATAGATTTAGTTGCGCATCAGTTTCATTTATTTTGATTTAGGACGTCGTGCGTCACTTTGCGAATTCGGTTTTGTTTGGTTTGAATTTGTATTTTGTGCGTGTACGTTTTAAGTGTACACGATTTTATTAGATTTGATTTGATTAATTTTGTTTCGTTTCGCGTCAGTTAAGTTTGTCATTAAGTTTGTCGTACAAGACTTTGTCAGTTTCGTTTCTAGTAGTTTCACTTTGCGTTGTACCATTTTTGAGTCTAAGTACATTTAGACACTTCAAGAGTATACTGTTCTAGATTATTTCCGTGGCTAAGTGAAAAAGCCATCGTGTGAGTGTGGTAGAATTCAATTAGAAAGAAAATTATGTAAGAATCAAATTAGGAATCAATCAAGAGTCAATTAAAGAAGCTAATGTTTAAAGATTGAGTTAATATGAGTTTATTTTATTGAGTGTTCAATTTTGCCTCTATTTTGGAATATGAGTTTTCAATGTGTTGTAATGTTTGATTTAATTTCAATTTCGCTTCCGCATTATAAAATTTCTGTAACTGTGAGCGCATTCCGATTGACTCTTATTCCTATCGATTGGTATCGAAGCAGTGTCTATTCCACTTAGATTTGAGGTAAGAATTAATTAAGAATTGAGAGTTTATAAGTTATGGTGGAGGAATACTTGACAAAGAAAGAAGACACTGAACTCAGTGTTGGAGTTGGAGAATCAAAGAAGCTATCAATGGCGAAGGAGAGTCTCACAATTCAGTTTGATCCAGCGACTATGGAGGAACTTTACGAATTTCTCAAGGCAAAAAAGAAGGGCAATCTTTTGGTAAAACTCAAACCTTTGGTGGCAATTCAGATGATGAGAGTTCCAAGAAAAAAGTCAAAAAGGGCAAATTGCAAGCACATTTTTATGATGATGATGATGAGTCAAGTTCAGATGAAGAGTTAGGTTATAAAGTGTCTTCTAAGACTATTATGTTAAATGGAAATAATTATCCTGTATGGAAGAGATATATTCAAGGAACCTTTACTCCAAAGAAATTGCGGAAAATACTTACAAGAGAAGAGAAAAGACCATTAGATGCAAAAGGAAGGAAAATATGGGATGCTAAAGATATGACAGCTATGACTGTTGTATTTCAGAGTAGCAGTAGTTCGGTTCATGAACATATGTTAACTCATGATACCGCTCATGCTTGTTGGACCCATCTACAAAATTTGTATGAGAAAGGATTCGCCACTAAATCTAATTATGTATTTCAGGACTTTATTCAGTTTAGGATGAAGAGTAATGAGTCGATTGATGATGCTCTAAAAAGATTTAATGTTTCGATAGAGCAGTTGAATAGCGCAGGAAATTTTCCTCTTGAAGATGAAAAAGTCTGTGTTTCTGAATGGATTATCATCTAAGTTTGATGTTACATTATCATCTAAGTTTGATGTTACAGTAGAACTTATAAGATCTACAGAAAACCCCACTTTTGATTTTGCTATTAACCTTCTAAAAGGTGCAGAGAAGAGTAAAGTGAAAGATAGTAGAGGATTCGGAAATAGTAATGTAAACCTCACTGACACGTCTGAGGTATATTCTCTACGTGGTCGTAGAGGTAGAGGAAGGTTTAGATCAAGAGGGGGTAGAAACAATTTTCAGTATTCAAGTTTGGAAAGAGGTGATAGAGATTGTGATCTAAATCATGTTTGTTGTTATAAGTGTAATAAAGAATGGCATATGACTTCTAACTGTCCAGATAGGGAAAAGCAATGCAATATTTGTTGGAAATGGGGACATGTTAGTGCTCGGCGCTTTCAGCAAAATGGAGGAGGATCATCTTACTACTCGGATAGAGGAAGAGATCGAAGTGGACAACGAGGACGAGGTCGTGGAAGATTCGGAAAATCACGTGGAGGAGGACATCAAACCCATTATACAAATTTTCATGACCACCAAGGCTATAAGTCTCTAAAATTTTCTATGATAATGAAAGAAGATGGAAATGTTGCTGTCAATTCTGCAAATTCTGCATGTGCGAGTCAAAGTTATAAAGATTGGATAGTTGATTCTGGAGCAACTCATCATGTTTGTAGTGATCTTAGTTTGTTTACGGATTTGAGAAAACTTACATTTCCTAAGACTATTACGGTTGCTAGTGGACATGTTGTTCCGATAGATACAGTGGGAACTGTCAGATTAGATTTACCTGTCAAGAATATGAATGGTCAAGTTGTTGTAAGGAAAGTGAATTTGAACAATACTTTGTATTTTCCTGATGGAGTTGTAAACCTTGTTAGTGTTCCACAAATACAAAGGAATGGTGGTAGAGTAACCTCGTTTGAAAATGGAAGAATAGTTTTCTAAGATAGAGTAGGAAATCAATTTGGAGAAGGTTATGTAACTGGTAGTTTGCAAAGTAATTTAAAATGGATTAGACCACAGAAAGATCAGAGTTCAGTGATTTCAGTAAGTGTTGTATGTTCTGAAGAGGAGATCTAAGTTTATGGCATCATAGACTTTGTCATACTTTAGATTCTAATGTAAAGAATATGATAAAAAGTGGAGCAGTAAGAGGATTAGAGTGTGTTTCCGGAGAGAAGGTTCAAGGTTGTAATGGTTCTAGCAAAAGAAAACATATTAGAAAATCTCATCTTGTCAAAGATGTGAAGTATAGAGCTAGTGCTCCCCTTGAGCTTGTTCATGTAGACTTATGTGGAGACGTCAAACCATTAAGTCTAAGAGGACATAAGTATATCTTTGTAATTGTGGATGATTATAGTCGAAAGAGTTGGGTATATTTGTTGAAACATAAGTCAGAAGCGTTATTTAAGTTTCGAGAATTTGTTGTAATGGCTGAGAGAGAAACAGATAGAAAGTTAAAAGCAGTTAGATCAGATAATGGAGGAGAATTTGTCGCTTTTAAAAGCTTTTGTCAGAAAAGAGGGATTAGGCAGCAATTTACGGCTGCCTATTCACCTGAGTCTAATGGGGTTGCTGAGAGGAAAATAGGACACTTCAAGAGATGGTTAGAGCTATGTTGCATAGCACTAAACATAGTGTGAGGTTTTGGCGAGAAGTTATTCTTACAACAAATTACATTTGTAACAGAAGACTAACTTCGGTTTTTGGAGGTAAGACGCCTGAAGAATTGTGGAGTGGCATGATTCTATCTGTTCGACATTTGAGGATTTGGGGATGTTGAGCCACTGTCTACATTGAGAAAAGATATCGAGCCGGAAAATTCAGTCCCAGATCATGGATGGGTATCTTTGTTGGGTATAGTCAAAATTCAAGTCAATACAGGATTTTCAATCCCGCTACTTGAACGGTTGTCGAATCGAGGAATGTGGAGTTACACGAAGATTTGGCGAAAGCAATGGAGTTTACAAAGGATAAAAAAGAAAGTTTGGATTTTGAGGAAAAGAATAATTTGGAGGAGTTTAAAATTAGTGACGAGAGTGACGAAGAGGAGGAAGAAGAATTTCCATAGAAGAAAAAGAAATCTGTTAAGGTTGGTAAGAGATCTGAATCTTCCGAATCAGATTCTGAAAGCTTGAAAAGTGAGAATGGAAGTTAAAGTTCTAAGTCGATGGATGAAATAAACCGCATTAAAGCGGCTTTAAGGTCTAGGTTCGAGATGAAAGACCTCGGTGAGGCCAAAGTCCATCTTAGGAATACAGGTAGAAAGAGACAGAAACAAGACGTTGATTATGTTGACTCAGAAAGAAGGAATAGGTAACATGCTGGAAAGATTTGAAATGAGAGATGTAAAAGGATCCGTAACTCCTATGGAATTCAGGCAGCAATTGGAAGGAATTGATACAGATTCAGGCATAATGGTTGGTGGGAGTCTAGAGACAGGGGAGGAAGAGTTTATGGCTTCAAAGCCATATTGACAGGTAGTCAAAAGTCTTATATATTTGATGAATTGTACTAGACGCGATATTGCAGCAGCTGTGGGAGTCTTGAGTAGAAGTCTGCAGAATCCTAAAAGGGCAGATTGGGAAGCAGCGAAAAGGGTGTAGAGATATCTTGCAGGAACTCGAAATCTCAAGCTTGTACTTGGAGGAGGAGAGGTGAAAATACAGACGTGGAGCGATGCCAGCTATGGGGACATGCCAAGCCGGAAATCTACAACTGGCTTTGTACTTAAAATTGGAGGTGGAACTTGCTGCTGGAGTAGAAAATTACAAAAGGTTACAGCTCAATCCGCACTGGAGTCTGAATATATGGTAGCAGCTTCGGCCCTCAAGGAGCTCCTATGGGTCAAGTTTATTCCACAAGAACTTGGGTACATGCAAATAGGCCCTCAGTCTATCTGGTGTGACAACCAGGCAGCCATTGCCATTGCCTCTAACCCAGCCATCATTTTAAAAGCAAACACATGGATGTTAGACTTCACTTTATCAAGGAAAAAGTACTTGCAAAAGTCATTAAGTTATGAAAGGATGGTAGCTGACATGTTAACAAAAGCCCTTCCTACTCCTTGCAGTTTTGCAGAAAAGTTGTTGGACTAAGTGAGTAACTGAGTCTAAAGATTTAGGGGAGTGTTGAGATTTGAAATCTTTAGTTAGTTAATAGAGTAGACTTAGAATAGTTTCTAAGAAGTGGTATATAAGACTTACATTAATTAGTGCTACAGTAGGCAAAACACAATAGAGTGTACTGTACCTCTGCAGGTTTTACGGAGTGACGTCGACACGCGTCACGCAACAGACAATTGAAAATCGCAAGATGAGAGGGACGAAATTTGATCTGGATATCTCGAAAAAAATATGGTACGACTATTTTGGATTCATACGGATATTTTGGAAGTATATGGTACGGCATGTTTTTATGATCATTAAATGGAGACGTCCGGATATTTCGGAAATAAATTGTACGGTACGCCTTACGAACATTGATTTTAAGAGACGTCGACGAACGCGATTCACCTGGGACCACAAGCATGATTCGCGTGGGACCGCAAGTGACGAAGCGTGATTTACGTGGGACAATAAGTGACGAGGCGTGATTCACATGAGACCACAAGTGACGAAGCACTCAGGTGCTTCGTACTACACTACGACAGTTGGCTAGAGTTTAGCGACTACTGTGACTAAGCACTTGGAACATTTTGTACGGTTCGTCAACTGAAAATATTTGAATAACATAGTTTTGTAGCTTAGTTTTTAAAAATTAGTGTTTCTTTAATTAGGTTTTTGGAAAATAATAATTAGGTTTTTGGAGGTACTTTAGGTACAGTAAAGTACAGGCTGGATACTTTGTCGTTAGTCAGGATAGTTCCGTAGTACGATCACCCGAATTAGTGTGACCTAACTGTAAGTATATATTCTAGGACTTAGCCAATTTTGTATTATCCAGTTTTGGGAATATGATTTCTAAGGGCAATTTTTGGGAAACTTCCAGACATCATATCTTATGGTTTACAGCTTCATTTGGGCTGCAAATTTGGAAATTGTCAGTTTACTCTATTGTGTATGATTGTGTAATATTTGAAGCATTTTGGCTTTCTGAGTCATATTTTGTGTCAGGTTAAAGCTGGCTGTCGAGTAGGTACTTTGATAGTTTTAGTTGTTTTTCATGTCTACTTCCACTACTACTGTTGGTTCTCCACCTGCAACAGGTGTTGTAGAACAACAGGTTATGGGCATTTCGTCAAGAATTCCATCTTCAATGGCCAAAAGTATGCGTACTGGGCGGCGATGGCTGAATCGTCGTTTGAAACTGCTAACTTATTGAGCTCTTGGATGGCTCCCTTGATGAAACAGATCCAACTTGGGCAAAAAAGAACTCAATGGCAAGGAACAATCTAATCTTTTGTATTTCAAAAAATTTGGTCATGTCGCGACTGAAAATGAAGAAGGCGAGGGAGATTTGGACTTCTCTGAAATTCGCTTTTGAGAAAGCAAATGTTCAAGAGGAGCTCTTGGTGGCTGGAAAATTTTGGGGATACAAATACACGGGGGGAACTATGGTTGAGTATTGTGACAATTTTTGTGTGCTCATTAATGCTCACTCTTCTGCTGGGGGGTCATTTCCTGAGTTTCAACAGGCAGCCTTGCTTATTAGAGGTCTCCGTAGTAGCATGAAGGGTGTGTATGTTCAATCAAAGAGTCATGATAAAGCTAGCTGGTCATTTTTGTAAGCGTATAATCTTAAATTGGAGGAAAAAATAAATACTAAAATCCTTGAAGGAGAAGGAAAAGTTGAAGCATTTGCAACAGACTTTGACAAAAGAAATCAGTTGAATCAGAATAGGAATCAGTTTAACCAGAATCAGAATCAGTTTAATCAGAGGTAGAATAGGTCATCTACTACTACTTGTTTCTATTGTTATGAGAAGGATCACAGATACAGGTACTGTCCTAAATTGAAGAAGGCTAATGAGACAGGTTTATACAGGCTAGGTTGGCAACAAAGCCAGTATCACAAAGGTTTTTGTGGAAATCCTTCCCGTAGAAATGCTCTTTTTTCAGCTTCTGCAACTGATGCAGATGAGTCACTAAGCTTCAATGAGCAAGAGGAGGCGGAGTTATTTGCTATGGCGGCTGCCATGGAGGGTCCAAAGGATGCAGGATGGATCATGGACACGGGAGCGTCTGCCCATATGTGTTGGAACAAGGCGGCTTTTACGAATCTGCAGCAAACATCTCCAAGGAGTATCTACTATGCTTATGGCATGAATGTTCAAACCTCAGCTCAGGGTGATGTATCATTGATGGTAGATGTGGGGGGAAATGCGATAGAGAGAACCCTTCACAATGTTTTGTATGTTCCAGATTTTAAGAATTTTTTTTTTTCTACATCATTAGTGGAGAGCAAAGGCTTTGAAGTTGTTCTGAAAGGAGGGAGACAGGTTTTTAGCAAGAAAGGGAAAGTCGCAGTAACAGGAACTAGAGATGCTAGCAAAACGACCGGATGGACATGGCTGAATATAAGGAAAATGAAGTTCTCTACTCCAGTGTCGAATCTAATAAAGAGTTGTGGCATAAGAGATTAGGACACATGAATTATGATAGTCTAAAGAAAATGGTGAGTTCGGGAAAAGTTGATGGAGTTTCTCTCACATCTCATCCTATAAAATCATGTGATGGTTGTTCACTAGGCAAGATCCATAGATTGCTATTTCCACAGGAAACAGATCACAGATTGTACAATGTTTTACAGCCAATACACTCTGATGTTCTCAGTCCTTCAAAAGTGGCATCGGCAGGAGGCGTACACTATGTGGTCACATTCACAGATGACTACTCGAGGTACACCAAAGTTTACTTCATGGAACATAAGAGTGAAGTATTCACTCACTTCAAACACATCAAAGCGTGGGCGGAGAAGCTTCATGGAGTTCCAATCTTAGCGTTGAGATCGGACAATGGGGGAGAAAACACATCAAGGGAATTCGAGTTTCTCCTTCAAGAAGGTATCAGTCACACTCTTACTGTTCGATATACACCAAAACTGAATGGTGTTTCTGAAAGATTAAATAGGACAGTGACAGAAAGTGCTCGGTCCATGCTTGCAGATAAAGGGCTAGATTTTAAATTCTGGGCTGAAGCACTTACCTGTGTTGTTTATATTAAGAACATAATTGCTTCTAGATCTGTTAGCACGACACCTTATGAGTTTTGGACAGGAGATAAACCTGATGTTAGCCACTTTAAAATCTTTGGTAGCAAGTGTTTTATTCTAGATACTTCATAGGATAGATACAAAAATGGAAGCTAAGGGCTTACCAGGAATTTTTATGGGGTATGATGATAATGCAAAAGGATATAGAGTTTTTGTATTTGAGAAACAGAAAGTGATTATTTCTAGGAATATTCAGATTAAAGATGAGCTGGATTCAGTTGATTTATTTAAAATGACAGACCAACCGACAAAGGATACACAGGAATATGTCATATTCACCATACGCAGCGAGTTTTCTTTCCACAACGAAGTGAGGATGCTGTTCCTTCTGTCCAGGTTGTGCCTTCACAGGATGTTTTACCACAAATTGCGACTCAGACGAAAGGAACTACTACACCGGCCCAACAACCACAGGTCGTAGCTCAGACGAGGCAGTCAAATTCGAGGCTGCCAACGATTTCAGCCTCAGAATTTCCGGATGGAAAGAGATGTAGCAGCCATCTGCAAGCAAGCTCTCACTTTGCTTTTTCTGCAGCTACAGATGAACCTTTGACAATTCAGGAGGCCTTTGCATCACCTGAAAGAAATCAGTGGATCGAGGCGGCAAAGGATGAAATGAAGTCTATTATGGAGGCACAGACATGGGAGCTCGTGGATCTTCCTCCGGGCAGAAAAGCCATCGCCAACAAATGGGTATTCAAGGTGAAGCTGAACCCGCAAAACACCATCGAAAGGTATAAGGCCAGACTAGTGGCCAAGGGGTATAATCAAAAAGAAGGTATTGACTTTGAGGAAACCTTCTCTCCAGTCGTCAGATTTCCCACTGTCAGAATTTTGCTAAGTCTAGTGGCTATAGAGAATATGGAAATACATCAAATGGATGTTAAAACCGCTTTTTTGCATGGAGAGTTAGAAGAAACCATTTATATGAAACAACCTGAAATATATGTTGAAAAAAGAAAGGAAGAATTAGTGTGTAAATTGATGAAATCTTTGTATGGGCTAAAACAAGCCCCGCGTCAGTGGAATCTGAAGTTAGATGAGTTTTTGACTGGGCTAGGTTTTGAGTAAATTAGCTCAGATCATTCTGTATATGTTCTAGAAAGAGAGGATGGGATAATTTACATTGTTGTATATGTGGATGATCTATTATTAATAAATAAGTCGATGGATGAAATAAACTGTATTAAAGCGGCTTTAAGGTCTAGGTTCGAGATGAAGGACCTCGGTGAGGCCAAATACATCTTAGGAATACAAGTAGAAAGAGACAAAAACAAGAGAATGATTATGTTGACTCACAAAGAAGAAATAGGTAACATGCTGGAAAGATTAGAAATGAGAGATGTAAAAGGATCCGTAACTCCTATGGAATTCAGGCAAAAATTGGAAGGAATCGATACAGATTCGACATAATGGTGTGTGAGAGTCTAGAGTCAGGGGAGGAGGAGTTTATGGCTTCAGAGCCGTATAGACACGTAGCTGGAAGTCTTATATATTTTATGAACTGCACGAGACTTGATATAGCAGCGGCTGTGGGAGTCTTGAGTAGAAGTCTGCAGAATCCTAAAAGGGCAGACAGGGAAGCAGCGAAAAGGGTGTTAAGATATCTTGCAAGTACTCAAAATCTTAAGCTTGCACTCGGAGGAGGAGAGGTGAAAATACAAACGTGGAGCGATGCGAGCTATGGGGACATGCCAAGCCAGAAATCTACAACAGGCTTTGTGCTTAAGATTGGAGAGGGAATTTGCTGCTGGAGTAGCAAATTACAAAAGGTTACAGCTCAATCCACAATTGAGTCTGAATACATGGCAGCAGCTTCGGCCCTCAAGGAGCTCATGTGGGTCAAGTCTATTCTACAGGAACTTGGGTACATGCAAACATGTTCTCAGTCTATTTGGTGTGACAATCAGGCAGCCATTGCCATTGCCATTGCCTCTAACCCCAGCCATCATTTTAAAAGTAAACACATGGATGTTAGAATTCACTTTGTCAAGGAAAAATTACTTGCAAAAGTCACTAAGTTGTGTTATTTACCGAATGAGAAGATGGTGGCTGACATGTAAACAAAGGCCTTTCCTGCTCCTAAGTTGCAGTTTTGCAGAAAAAGTTGTAGGACTAAGTGAGTAACTGAGTCTAAAGACTTAGGGGAGTGTTGAGATTTGAAATCTTTAGTTAGTTAATAGAGTAGACTCAGAACTGTTTTTAAGAAGTGGTACATAAGACTTACCTTTATTAGTGTTACAGTACCTCGGCAGGTTTTACGAAGTGGCGTCGACAAGTGTCACGCAGCAAACAATTGGAATTGCCAGATCAAACGGACGGAATCTGATCCGGATATATCGGAAAATGTATGGTACGGCTATTTTTGGATTCATACGGATATTTTGGAAGTATACGGTACGGCATGTTTTTATGATCATTAAATGGAGACGTCCGGATATTTCGGAAATAAATTGTACGGTACGCCTTACGAACATTGATTTTAAGAGACGTCGACGAACGCGATTCATCTGGGACCACAAGCATGATTCACGTGGGACCGCAAGGGACGAAGTGTGATTTACGTGGGACAATAAGTGACGAGGCGTAATTCACGTGGGACCACAAGTGACGAAGCACTCACGTGCTTCGTACTACACTACGACAGTCGGCTGGAGTTTAGCGACTACTGTGACTAAGCACCTGGAACATTTTGTACGGTTCGTCACCTGAAAATATTTGAATAACAAAGTTTTGTAGCTTAGTTTATTAAAAATTAGTGTTTCTTTAATTAGGTTTTTGGAAAATAATAATTAGGTTTTTGGAGGTACTTTAGGTACAGTAAAGTACAGGCTGGATACTTTGTCGTTAGTCAGGATAGTTCCGTAGTACGATCACCCGAATTAGTGTGACCTAACTGTAAGTATATATTCTAGGACTTAGCCAATTTTGTATTATCCAGTTTTGGGAATATGATTTCTAAGGGCAATTTTTGGGAAACGTCCAGACATCATATCTTATGGTTTACTGCTTCATTTGGGCTGCAAAATTTGGAAACTGTCAGTTTACTCTATTGTGTATCATTGTATAAAATTTGAAGCATTTTGGCTTTCTGAGTCATATTTTGTGTCAGGTTAAAGTTGGCTGTTAAGTAGGTACTTTGACAGTTTTTGTTGTTTTTCATGTCTACTTCCACTACTACTGCTAGTTCTCCGCCTGCAATAGTGGTTGTAGAACAACAGGTTATGGGCTTTTCGTCAAGAATTCCATCTTCAATGGCCAAAAGTATGCGTACTGGGCGGCGATGGCTGAATCGTCGTTTGAAACTGCTGACTTATTGGGGGTCTTGGATGGCTCCCTTGATGAAACAGATCCAACTTGGGCAAAAAAGAACTCAATGGCAAGGAACAATCTAATCTTTTGTATTTCAAAAAATTTGGTCATGTCGCGACTGAAAATGAAGAAGGCGAGGGAGATTTGGACTTCTCTGAAATTCGCTTTTGAGAAAGCAAATGTTCAAGAGGAGCTCTTGGTGGCTGGAAAATTTTGGGGATACAAATACACGGGGGGAACTATGGTTGAGTATTGTGACAATTTTTGTGTGCTCATTAATGCTCACTCTTCTGCTGGGGGGTCATTTCCTGAGTTTCAACAGGCAGCCTTGCTTATTAGAGGTCTCCGTAGTAGCATGAAGGGTGTGTATGTTCAATCAAAGAGTCATGATAAAGCTAGCTGGTCATTTTTGTAAGCGTATAATCTTAAATTGGAGGAAAAAATAAATACTAAAATCCTTGAAGGAGAAGGAAAAGTTGAAGCATTTGCAACAGACTTTGACAAAAGAAATCAGTTGAATCAGAATAGGAATCAGTTTAACCAGAATCAGAATCAGTTTAATCAGAGGTAGAATAGGTCATCTACTACTACTTGTTTCTATTGTTATGAGAAGGATCACAGATACAGGTACTGTCCTAAATTGAAGAAGGCTAATGAGACAGGTTTATACAGGCTAGGTTGGCAACAAAGCCAGTATCACAAAGGTTTTTGTGGAAATCCTTCCCGTAGAAATGCTCTTTTTTCAGCTTCTGCAACTGATGCAGATGAGTCACTAAGCTTCAATGAGCAAGAGGAGGCGGAGTTATTTGCTACGGCCGCCCAACGATGGCATGTGGACGACTATCCTCGCCATCCCTGTGAATTGGGGTTTCATTTCGGCCATGAAGGCAACAAATTGCTCGTTCATCATGGCGGCCATTATGACTTGTAACTCGGCGTTTTCCCTCTCTCGTCGAGATATCTTAGGCGGAGTCGCCTCTTTCTCGGTCTTTGTAGGAGAAGTGACCCGCTTGGCAGAACGGGCATGAATTACACCGTTTTGAATCTGATTGTGATACGAAAAATTAGGGTCCTTAACATGACAGCGGTGGACGTAATGTCCCTTCTGCCGGCAATGGTTGCATGTGGCCGACTTATCTAGGCACATGCGGGCATCATGCCCCATATTTCCACATCGGAAACACAATCGGTCTTCGGAATTAAATGGCCTGTTTCCTATGGTCGGCGTCTTTGGAGGCTTATTAGAAGGCAACGGGTTCCTCGGAGGTGGTGCGGATTCATCAAATTGGTTTACTTGAGATTCGGGATTTTCATGAGCATCCCACCACAACGATTGCATCTCATACCTAACCGCATATTCAGCCGCTTGATCAAAGGTAAATTTCAGCCCGTAGGTTTGACAAATATGAGTTTGAATGAATATTTTCGATTGAGGAGAAAACTATCCCACGAATTTCTGGACAGCCTCCGCATCGGACATAAGGTTCGGTAAGGCTTCTCCAAAGGTTTCCATTTGAGCTCGTAAAGCAGGGGCAGTCTCACCCGGCCTACGTTTGAAGTTCATCAACTCCTTAACCTGATATGGATTTTGCATCCGATATTCTTCCTGGAGAAGATCGAACATAACCTATAGCGGGTCACATAAAAGAATTAATCTTCCTGGTGTAGCTGGAATTGCCGAACGGGCAGCCACACCATATTGCTGAGGAATCTCGGGGATGGCTGGATATAGCTCATCCCCATTAACATCGAATACTGCTGGAAGAACCGCTTGGTAAGGAATTTCTACCTGGCCGAAAACAGCTGGGAGTCCTACAAAAGGTGGAGAGTGCTCTGTCATTTGACATATACTTTCATACTTCCGTGTGTATAAAGTGAGATCCGAACCGCGAAGGTATCGATCAAGGAGAAAGAAAGCGACCCTAAGGTCGAACCGGTCTTGATATCTGAATGCTAAGTCCCTCATTTCTGTGTCATAAAGCATGCGGAAATGAGATAAGGACATATTATCCTTAAATTCGGAAAAACTGAATTGTATCCTTCCTATGGATCCCTCTGAGGAGGAAGCCATGTCGTCAAAAGAAGGATGCACCGGTTGTTCCATATTTGGACTAACCGGAAATTGAAATGTAAGAGGATGAGAAAGGATTTCCTCTGAAAAGTCTTTTTCGGTTTTATCTAGGTATGACCTAGAGGAAAACGAGGATAACGGTGAGACTGTGGTCAATAATGACCAAACTGACGGAGATCTAGGGACCGCAACCGAAAATGGTGCGTCCGTAGACTCGGAGAAATTGGAAAGATCTAACTGCGGTGGACGGAAAACTGTCTCGCCGCGGGTAGATCCAGATTGATAACGTAAGTTATCTCAATCCGTGGGCATAAACGAAGAGAAAACCCTCGATTACTATGAAAGAACTGAACTGTCTAATCGAGGTGCGTCAAATGGAAGGCCAAACCACACAAGACAAGTCAACACACGAAGTCTCTATCAAGACCCGATGGTCAAATCTAGCAAAAAGTCGAAATACCGAAACCTCTACCCTGCAAACAATGGGGCAACGCCGAAGGGCCAGATCTATAAAATCAAAACCTCTACCCTGCAAACAATGGGGCAACGCCGAAGGGCCAGATCTATAAAATCAAACAGAAAACTATCCAAGCACCTTTGGATGCAGATCTACAGCGGCACAGACATAAAATTTTCTAAACAGTGCCACCCACGGCAAGATCTAGGAAGAAAATCCACTCCAGATAGTCACAGGGAAACTCAAGGCCACTCACGGCCAGATAGCATGCAAAGAAAGCAGGGAAAATGCAAATGCTCAAAAAAAAAGGTTTGTAATAGAACCGATCCACACCGATCCCCTACACGAGTGTTCACACTATATCGTAACGCTCCTGTACCCGCAAGGCATCGGGATACTTACAAACACTTTTAATACTGTGGTGAGTACTAAAAGTGAACCGGACTTGGTTGAAGCAAGTCGGATTTTGTAGAGTCCTTAGAAACGTGATCCGCCTCGGTTCCGAATATCGTACCCAGGACCACCACTAAATACCCAAGCAATTAGTATCATACTAGGGTATGCGTATCAACTCTATGCCACGCTATACCCAACTATAAAGCAATGATAATTATATGTTATAATTCGTACAGTTTTAATATAATGAATATATATTTTTATTTTGCTAAGTGTTTTGAATGATTAAAGTTGGGAAGAGGAAAAGAAAGAAAATATTAAATCCAACACAAACCAAACAAGATAGCAAAATAAGTTGCACCGAAAGAAAGAAAGATAAGAAATATTGAGAAAGTTCAAAATAAAACACAAAGTACGGTAAAATTGGGCCAAAAAGGTTTCCCACACCCTAATACCACGCTGCAAAAATAAAAAATCTGCGACCAAGGAATGGTAATATGCTGACCTAGGGTTAAGAATTCAAAGAAATGAACCCGAAATCCGCCCAAACCCTAAATCTGCGGCCAAACCCTAATTCCGCAGATTAACCCTAAAAATTTGACACAAAATCAGACCTAAATCTGCAGACTAGAAATAGAGTGGCAACAAGATAGAAAGAAAGGATTGCAAGAAAGAAAGAACAAGAACAAAACAAATTGTTTATTTTTTTATATAAAATAAAATTTATAAAATTAATTATTTTTGTAGTATTTTTTTCAAAGGCAAAACTGAAAGCAAAAGCAGTAACGGAGAGAAAGTAGAATGAAGCTTGTGGAAAAATAAAGCTTGATCAAAAGAAAAAAAAAGCAACTCAAAAATATGTGGAAGAAAATCCAGAATGAAAAGATAGATTTTATATTGAAAATAATGTAATTTTTATGTTTTTTTCCTTTAGATTTATTTTATTACACCAAACTGAGAAGTAAAACTGAAAATGAAAGGTAAATAGGTAGGAAGATAGAAAGAGAAAAACAAGAATAAAAACTGAATATGAAATGTAATATTTTTTTTTATGAAATAAAATTTATATTTTTAATAATTTATTTAAAAAAAAAATAGACTTTTAGAAAATGTGATTTTGAAAATTGTAGCCTTTTGGACAAGAATGCTAAGCCAAGAGGTAGCCACTAGGCTATTTGGTTTTTATCACATTCTCTACAGGAGTTATCTCGTTACGACAGCAAAGCAAAAAATATTCCAACCAGAACAAGGGAAAATCCAAATCCGATCAAATATACACTCCTTTCAAGCCAACCGAAATACAAAAAAGACACACACACACACAACAAAACCGTCAAGCTGCCCGAGGAAGGCACAGCAATGTCAAGATGTGCTCCCTCACGATCTCCAATCTCACACTTCCACCAAATGACAAACTTTGAAGGGAAACCTTCCGGACGTGGCCTTAGGCCGTGTAGAATAAAAACGAGGGTAGAAAAACAAGGAGAATAGTATTACTCCATCTAGCCTCTACAGCTAGCTAGCAAAGAGAAGAAAGACACCTGGGAAATCGGTGAGAGTGAGAGCAAGAGAAAAGCTCCGCTGCCAAGAGAAAATTCTTGTCCAAAAGCTAAATTCTATAAGTCTGAGAATTAGGCTAAGTAAGAGCTACGCTAGGCCTAAGCAAAATTAGCCTACGTCTAGTCTACTTTACATGCATGAAACTACTTAAGATGTTGGCAAATAGGCGGCCAACATCGTCTGCCGTACGCCTGACAAAATTCACCGTCCGAGGGTAAAATCCTTCCCTAACTACAGTTATGGGCGAACCTACATGGGTTTGCGACTTAAATAAAAAGATGTATCGCAGCATCGCCCAAAAATCACGATACGCCACCAAACAATACTTCGCGTCGATACTTCCCAAAATCGCGTGCATACCGCACGAAATAATACAAAATTGCGATACCGCACGAAATACTGCAAAATCGCGATACTTGCGCACGAAACGAAACGTCTCGCACTAAATTAGTACATTTTAATGAAACGTGCACGCGAATCGCGCGCACGTCAAAGGTCGCAAAAGTCAAAAAATTTCATACCCGAAACCGACCGTTTTTTTTTTCAAAATCTGAGTAAACGACGCCCGACCGAGTTTTGTCATGCTCCAAAATTGATAACCGTTAACCGACCGTCGTTTACGAATAAAAAAATTAACCGAATCTTGATATTTCGCGACTAACCGTGCCCGCCCGTAACCAAAAAAGTACAAAATTAATCAATGTACGACGGAATAAGCCAATAATTACGATTTGTTGCGTTCCCTAAGATTTGCGAAATGAATATTGTACCCCCGTGTCAGATTTGCGACGCTTTGTCACGTTCCCTAAGATTTTCGAAATGAATAGCGTACTACAGTACCATGTCAGATTTGCGACGCTAATTATGATGTCACGTACTTCCACGATGCCAAAGAGTACAAAGTACAAAGTACAAGAATGTTGGATTATAGGGACAGTGCAAAATTTTCATTTTTTTTGGTTTTTTGGTTGACAGACCGTAACCGACCGTTTTTTTTTTCTTGGTGAAACAACCGACCGTAACCGCCCGACCCCCAAAATTTGGCAACCGAATCCGTTCCGGATCCGGCGCGGGCGGTCGGTTAACGGTCGATCACGGTTTCGGTTGACCGTTTGCGACCTCTGGCGCACGTCAAAAATAAATAAATTGAAAGAATTCCGCACGTGCGAACGAAAATTGTTCCGTCGTGCTGAAATATCGTGCGTGCGTGCACGATATCGTGCATGCGTGCAAATTATCGTGCGCGCATGCAAAATATTGTTCGCGCCCGCGACCGACACCATGCGGCATGAGAGCGCGTCAACACTTTCTATACGGACACAGTCACTAAGTACTTTATAAGCCAATCGGCGGTATTTCCTAATTTCCGCGTTAAAATGTTCCAAAAATTGAAATAAATAGAAACACAAAATTAATCTAGGATAGTTTTTGGTTGAAGAGCTATTGCGAAGTACTTATTTTAGTACTATGATTTTGGACCATTGAAAAAATCTCGCCACGTATGCAGAAATATTTTGACTTTGGTATATCCATTTCAAGCTTCCGGAGAAAGCCGGGGATTTTTTACTTCGGGCAGATGAAATTTTTTCAGTTTCAGCGGTTCGGTTTTTTTTCGAACAAGCGGAAGGTTGGAAAAGAAATCTTAGGGCGTGTTCCCATGTGTTCAAGTAAGGGTTTTTTTCCGTCGTTTCGACAGAAAATGGGACTTCCAACGAGAAAATATTACGCCGTACGAAAAATGGGCAAAAACATAAGTACATTTTGAGTCCTCTTGAAACTTGTAAGGTACGGCAACTTGGCGTTATTATCATCGCGACCCACTTCCAGCTCATCTTCACACTTGCACTGGAATCAAATCGCGATCTGATTTTAACCAGAATAACACTCGATCGACGAATAAAAAGCAGGTATTGCACGCGTGAAACGTCTTCGAAAAATTTTGAGCGAGGGAGAGTACACGCTATTTTTTTCCATGCTCGTCACGCTCATGTACGGAAAAAAAATCGTTGGGGTCTCAGACCTCCACTTTCATTCATGGGTCTTTTGCAGAAATTTACAACACCCTCCTCTCTCCCTATCTTTTTCATTCGACCGCTCCTCTTTCTCTCACATCTAAATGAAATGCAACAATAATGAAATGCAACAATAATAGTATTAAATGAAAAATATATATATATATATATATATATATATATATATTTTTTTATACATTTTTGGTCTCATTTTGATGGCGTATCGAATTATAAATGATAAGAAAAAGAAATCGGGAAACCATGGCGGAAAGTTTACGTGTTGATGACGTCATAAGGTAGCATGACTTCGCGATGTCACAAAACCATAGTTCAAAAGTAGGTGACCGTGCGCACATACAATATGCCTATTGTATGCAAAACATACAATATGGCCTTAAGACCCATATTGTATTGGCCGCAAAATGAAATAAAATAGTAATATGGTTGAGTTGCTCATGGATCGATAGAGAATTAAACGTCATGTCTAAATTTGAAAAAAAAATCGGACAAAAAAATCTTTTTCTGTGAGTTTTGAGCGACCTTTTATTTAAACCGTCAGATTCGGACAATCTGACGGTCGTTGATGAAAGTAACTATCTAAGAAGATCACATGAAAAGCCCATAACACAACTTACGATAGGATTATCGTCAGATTCGAACGATCGGACGGTCGCTGATGAAAATAGCGATCTAAGAAGCTCACATGGAAAGCCCGTAACACAACTTACGCTAAAGGCGGCCTACAAAAGTCCTACCAAAAAACGCCTACTTTTGAACTATGCACAAAACCCTAAACATCTACAATGTCACAAAAACTCTACAACCGTCGCCGTTTTTGTAGACGTCACTAATTTTAAGAAGTTTCGTAGTCGTCTACATTTCGTTTCGTACTTTCGTAGGTTGTCCCATATTTTGAAGACGTCTACACCTGTCACATATTTGAAGTAATGAAGGCGCAAGTAATGATTGACAAAGGAACACTTTTAAAAGTACACCGTAAAATTTGCGCTAAAATCCAAAGTAACGTTTCAAAGTTTCGGTTACATAAAAACACGCCCTTAAAAGAGCTCATATTTTGTCGTTTCTTCCTAAGCTGACCTCTGAGTCTGTCACATACGGTAATCTAAAGACGTTACTCGAAACGAACATTCGGGCAGAATAAAATATGGTCCGCCAAAAGATAAAAATACGGTAAAGTTCACCCTTTCGGACTCGAGAGTTCAATAAC